>NTHP01000596.1:187400-199147 GCA_003416845.1 Oplegnathus fasciatus
AACCATGTATGGCCATAAAGAGTCAGGGCAGTGGACCTTACGCTATTAAAACTGCCTGGGGATGGACTATAATGGACCTTTCAGGAAGACCATGTCTCAAAAGTTGGAAAACCCATTGCTATGGCCTATAGGATTTCTGTTGTTAAGATGGAAGAGTTGATGCAACAGCAAATCAAATTTAACTTTCCAGAACGTCAGCATGAGGAGCGCCTGGAGATGTCACAAGAGGATCACATGTTTATGGAAAGTGTCTCCAAGCTGGCAGATGGGCACTATAGTATTGGATTGCCATTGAGGAAAGGAGACTCCGTATTTCCTAAGAATCGTTTGATTGCTGAACAAAGAACTTAACCATAAACTTGAAGAGAAAGTTGTCAGAAAACAACAAATTCCGTGAGGACTACAATATGTTCATGGCCAACATTTTGGACAAAGGCTTTGCTGTTAGAGTGTCACCTGAAGAAAAAGCTGGTGGCACCTGTCATCCTCCCTCGGATCATTTTTTAGTAACATTTGAATTCCTNCAACTATAATAACAATAGAAATATAACTAATAATAGCAATAACAGCTATTATTATAATAACATTAATAACAATGGAAGAATGACTAATAATAGAAATATGACTAAAAATTGTAATACGACTAATAATAGAAATATGGCTAGTAATAGAAATATGAGTAATAATAATAATAATAATAATAATAATAATAGCAGCAGTGGGGGTCAAGCAGGCCAACGGCGGCAGGCAGTCTGCAACAACGATCCACAGGAACCTGCGAGACGAGAAAGCACAGAAACTCCGGGGAAGATATAAAGTTAGTAACATGCATTAATGGGACATGAATGAGTACAGAAGGAGAGAGAGAGGAGAAGAGAGGAGCTCAGTGCATCATGGGCTCTCAGTAGCAACTACTTCATGAGCTTCTTTAATAATAAAATTCTAAATATTAGAGACAAAATTCATCACCTCCTGCCCTCAATCGGGACCGATTTATCTTCGAATACAGGGATCTTGGAAACAACGGTAAAACCTGATATATATTTGGAATGCTTTTCTCCCATTGACCTTCACCAATTAACTTCAACGATTTCTTCATCTAAACCATCAACCTGCCTCTTAGACCCTATTCCAACTAGACTGCTTAAAGAAGTTTTACCCTTAGCACTTCTTTATTAGATACGATCAATCTGTCTTTATTAACAGGCCATGTACCACAGTCCTTTAAAGTAGCTGTAATTAAACCTCTTCTTAAAAAGCCTAATCTTGATCCAGGGGTTCTAGCCAACTATAGACCGATATCTAACCTTCCCTTTCTAATGGGGATTCATTTGCTCCATTTGCTCCCTTGCTCAGGCACCTATGATACAATGTACCGCTTGTGTGTCGGTATCAGATGCCGAGGGGCATGACAAAGCATCGGTATTTGACGACCTCACATTCAATTGAAACCATCAAACTTTAGCTACCTAAAGCATATTTTACTGGATGTTTTAGGGAGCTAGCATTAGCAGGATAGATAGTAAGCTAATAGCTCCTGGCGAGCAACGGCAGCACCGCTGTGTCTGAGGGTGTGTGTCTGTGTATTTGTGTTCACTTCAGCCTCTGAATGAACTCAGCACTCACCAGAGACCAGAGCTTATTTCTGTTATTTTCCTGCAGTCTCTCTTCTTTCCCCCTCTCCTCTGTACATTTCCCCTCCAGTCAGCAGTCAATATGAACAAAGAGAGACTAATTACATTATAACACCCACAGTGGAGGTCGGCACCTCCGCGGCTCGCTGCTGCAGACAGGTTGAGAAGTGAGAGTGAAGATAAATCCACTTTTTAATCCCAAAAGTTTAAAGAATAAACTCTGAGCTCTCCTCCCGCCGGTTAACAGCTCCGGATCAGAGCAGTCCGGGTGTTTATTCCTCCAGAAGCTCTGGCTCTGCCCTTGTTTATTTTGTTTCTGTCCAGTTTGAATGAAGTGTGCTTTACGACGATGATGATGTTTCTGGTTGGGGGGGGTTGGAGGTCACTCTCATTCCCAGGTCGTCAAATAACGACGCTGTCGCTCACATGGACTAACATGCACACGCGGCCGTCCTGGATTCAAAAGAAAGAACAGAGAAGCAACACACTCAGAGGGAGTGTGACTTCATGCTCAGGATGCCATTACTCCACTACATCTTCACATAGCAAATAGTTGTTTGCTGCTATAGTAATGTTCTGAATGTTGTATTTAGAACCTTTCAAGTTTCTGCAGTGAAGTTTGATGTCTCAGTTTTCTGTTTGTAAAAATCATCATGTTAACAAGTCATTGAGTCCCAAAATCAGATTATCTTTAAACAAGACAAAGAAATGTGTCAGTGAAGTGAGCTCACTTCAATACTACAAATGAACTCTTAGATCACTGCACTAATAAGTGACACTGTCTTCTTTTCTCACATTCATCTCTACACTTCCTGAAACAAAGGAAACTGCTGAACAAATTAAATTACTGACAGACTAATGAGGATGTTTAACGAGCAGCTGGAAACAAAGTCCAAGTATTACAACATTTTTATTTTTCCTTTTCAGTCCAGCTCTGAAACACATCAGAAAACTGAAGAGTATGACAGACTGATGGACAGACAGGAGTGTGGTGTGTGGGTCTGATAAAAGGTTTGATAAGCCCACATTCACACCCCTCACCCGCTCTGACTCAGACATGAAACAACCATCTGCATGCCCTGCCTCCCCCTCACCCCTTCCCACTGACCTCCCACCCTCATCTTAGAAGCCTCCCACTCCAAACTCACCCAGCTCACCATGCCAGGCCCCACCTGTCAGTGGATCATAAACTTCCTGACTGACATGAGTCTTCTCCCCCTACACCAACGACTGCACCTCAGGAGACCCGTCTGTTAAACTCCTGATGTCTGCAGACAACACAGCAGTCATCGGCCTCATCCAGGACGATGACGAGTCTGCATACAGACGGGAGGCTGAACAGCTGGCCTTCTGGTGCAGTCAGAACAACCTGGTACTTAACACACTAAAAACCACTGTGGAGATGACATGACCTCCTCCACCTGTTACACACCGACCAATCACTGACCTCCTCCACCTGTTATACACCGACCAATCACCGACCTCCTGTTACAGCCATGGCCGTACCACTGACATTCCCCAGTGTTTCCTTGTGTTTCCTTTTGTGTTTTCATCCTGCACAGCTGTTTGCCATCAGCTCATCACCTCTCCCAGTCTGCACACCTGCCTCTCATCATGTTCATCTCCTGCAGTATATCTACCCCAGCTCCTCAACTATTCTTCACCAGATCGTTGTTTCAGCTACGTGACATGGTAGTCTCTCATTCTTGGCTGCTCTGTGCTAGTTACTCAGAGTTAATTCCTCATGTTGTGTACTTACCTGAACTTACCTATTGTCTCCCATGCTTCCAGGATCATTGCTTTCCCGATTCCCTGCCTGCCTGCCTGCCTGCCATCCCTCTCTTGTCCAGCCCAGAGTCTCACTCCACCAGCCACGCTCGCTCCCTCTACCCCGTTTCTCTCAGCCCAACCATCCACCATCACCCCTCAGCCCCCTGCCTCCACCACTCCTCCTCATCTTCTCACCGTCCTCATTCCCTGCAATAAACCTTCACTCAAATCTGTTATATATTATTGTGTTATTAAGGAGAGACAGACACTTCAGTCTGATGAGTCTGTTGTAATATCTCTCCTTAATAACATAATAATATATAACAGGTGTTATATTTCTCCTTAATAACATAATAATATAACAGACCAAAATATGATTTTAATATCCCCCCAATCCCTAGTGGATATTACATGTTTTGTTTCAGTCCAACTGTTTGCATTTTAGACTCTGAGTATATTGAAAGTACGTTTCATACATTTTGGTGTTTAAATGAATATAAATATAAATAAATATCAAAAAGCTCTGTCAGTCTGATTACAGAAGGTTTTAGTTAAGATTATCTCTTTTGCTCAAACTGAATAAACTCAGAATGAATTCTTTCTTATTTATTTTCAGATTATCGTTCATGTTTCATGAATCATTACAACGTGATCTGCCGACTGTACAGTGTTATCAGTATGTCAACATGTCACACATTAACACTGTCTAAATATATATCTGTACATGTGTGAGTGCATGTCATCGTGGTGGAAATTTACTGACTGTTAAAATCCTCTCATTTGGTGAGAAAGTGAAGAGACATAAAAGACTGTTCAGCAACATGATTCATAGATATGATTAATAAAAACATGATACATAAATGTTTTTATAAAAATAATTCATAGATATGTTTTTATTTATCATTGTTGTTCATAAAACACTTTTAGACTGTAAGTAAGAAAGTGACATATACCTCAAAAGGTTTGATATCATACAGATACAGAAGAAACACCACAACAAAAAGCTAAACCAAGAGAAAATGAAAACTATATATATGTATATACATATACTGTATATATAAAGCTGTACATACTCTAGAATAAAATCTCTCTTTTGATGTCATCATAATTTTATACACTGTCAGTCTGGGTCAGCTGGTCCGGGTCTGTTCCAGTCGGGGTTGATGTTGGCAGATAAAATCATATATTGGGTGATCTGTAAAGAGTCTAATCTGAAGTCTTCAGATCCAGTTGCCGGTCGTTCTCACAAAGATTTTTTTAAACATGTTTGATATTTGCGACTGACATCGATGACCGACGATGACTTGACTTGTGTGTCACCGAAGGAGACGTACCTGTAAATAAACAGCTTTACCTGAAGTTCGGTCAGCTCGAGGTCCCTCTGTGGACTTTTTGTAGTGTATACACAGTATCTGGGATCTGGTTTATACAAATCTTTGGTGATTTAACTCTGAATCAGGGCATATTTGTATGCATAACACAACAATAAAAACAGATTTCTTGTATATATTGTGTATCATGTTGTTGTAGCTCTTCATTTCAGCATCCTGATGTTCCCACTGAGAGAAATATTTCTTGTGTTTGCATAAAAAATATCTGACATCTGACAATTCATCAAGATACATCCTGGCAGATCTGTTGAAATTTTGAGATCCAGTTGAATTTAAATGAAGTTCAGTTTGAATAAAAACATGTGCTGACTGTTTTCTGAGTGCTACAGTCATCAACATGATTTTTCAGCCAATCAGAGAGCTGGAGGTCGGGGCGTAGGACTCGTGAGAACGCTGGCGTCGCCTCAAGTCTGATAAGCAGCTGACAGCTGAGCTGGACAAACCACCGACTGCTCTGATTGGCTGAGGCCCTGCAGGGTTCAGGGATAAAGAGCAGCTCGCTCCTCCAACACATCATCATCATCATCACCATGGCCTTCCTCTGGATCATCTCCTGCCTCGCCTTCATCAGCGCCGCCTACGGTGAGACACACACACACACAAACACATAGACACAAACACATAGACACAAACACATAGACACAAATACACACAAACACATAGACACAAACACACACAAACACAGACACACAGACACAAACACACACAAACACAGACACACAGACACAAACACACAAACACAAACACATAGACACAAACACACAGACACAAACACACAAACACAAACACATAGACACAAACACAAGAACACACACAAACACACAGACACACACAAATACAGACACACAGACACAAACACACAGACACACACAGACACACATAGACACATATAGACACAAACACACACAAACACAAACACACAGACACAAACACAAGAACACACACACCACACAGACACAAGCACAAGAACACACACACACACAGATGCACACACACACACACACACAGAGACACAGACACAAACACACGCACACACAGACGCGTGTTTTATCTGATGAAATTACTTCAGGACTCAACAACGTGTTTCAGGTCTTCTGAGTTTTGACAGTTCAGTTCAGACAACATGAAGTTTGAGGCTGGAACAGCAGAATGGTCCTTTAAAGTTTGTTTCTGTCGTCCTGTCAGGCTGTGGCACCCCCGCCATCCCTCCTCAGGTGAGCGGCTACGCCCGCATCGTCAACGGTGAGGAGGCGGTGCCTCACTCCTGGCCCTGGCAGGTGTCTCTGCAGGTGAGTCAGCTGACTTCAACAAACACACACTGCTCTGTATCTTCTTCTCCTGCTTTTTCCACTTCTTCTTCTTCTTCTTCTTCTTCTTCTTCTTCTTCTCCTTCTTCTTGTGTCGTTGAGTCATTGAGTTCAGTTTGTTTTTCTCTCAGCAATCCAACGGCTTCCACTTCTGTGGAGGATCTCTGATCAACGAGAACTGGGTGGTGACCGCCGCTCACTGCAACGTCAAGTCAGTTCAACACAACTTAACACCACCCTGTCTGTGGCTCACTGGTTCCTCCTAAAGACGTGAATCTTTAAAAACACAAATATTTAGTTTCATGTTTAAAAAGTCTCAGTAATTTAAAACAGCTGGTCACTGTAGTTTTTATCAAACTAACAGGAGGAAATAGTGCATTTGTTGGGGACTATTTTCAGCGGCGGATGAATCCTGTAGTGAGTATTTGGGGCAGCAGGACGGTGTACGTGGGACTGAGTCAGAATAAACTACAGTGTGTGTGTTCATGGTGATGAAGGAACATGTCACCCAGGGCAACAGTGTGGCTCATTGATGAGTTTCAATAGTTTTTATGTCTCAGAGGAAGAAGAGATATCAGCTGTGATACACACACAGTACTTGTTAGGAGATACGCTCACTGCTGGTTTGAGTCTGAACATGAAGAAGAAGAACAGAATCTCACCTTTTTACATCATTTACAACTAAAGTGAATGATGTTGAACAGTTTCATGTTTAAAAAGAGAGAAAACAGGAAGTTTCTTAGTGTGATTTGTAGAGATGTTCCGATACCTGAACTTGTGTATTGGCCGATACCGAGCACCAATCTGATACCAGTGTGATAAAAAAATATACATATTATTATTATTATTATTATTATTATTATTATTATTATTATTTTTGAACAGCTGTATACTATTGACCTGGTATGGTTGTGATATTCATGCTGTCATTGTTGTTTGTCCTGACTCAGGTTAAACCCTTTGTACAACATGAACAAATACACACAGAGAATGAATGAACTTTGTTTTATAGTTTGACAGTCAGAACTGAAAAAGAACATAAATAAATAATTCTAGGAATAAATAACAATTCGTCCCTCTCAGTTCTCCAAATGTCAGTTGTAAATCTAACTGCCTGCACATCTTTCAGCCTACAGTTTGGGGACTGTACCGCGGCTCCAAATGATCCATTAAGCGGTGAAATCCCACATTTTCAACAGCCAACAGTAGTGCCCCCCCTCGAAACTGAAGCCTTGCAGACTGTACATGTCGCCGTTTTACTGGTGGGATGTTCCAGTGTAAAATATTGCCAAATTGCTGACATTTTGTTAGCTCTGACTAATGTTACACTCTCCGTTAGCACCGCACTGTTGTTGTTTGTTATCGTCACTGATTACCTGAAATCAGTTCTTCTTCGCTGCTCTAAAACAGTAGCTGCCAGTGGCAGCCATAATACATCCATGGTGGCAGAGCAGAACAACTTGCTGTGTAGGCTGCTGTTCTGGAGCAGCAAAGAAGAATTGATTTCCGGTGAAACAAGTTGAGTTTTTTCAGGGCGAATAAATTATGGTATCAGATCGGTGCATAGACTGGCGTACTTGCCGATACCCAATCCCGCATTTCAGGCTGTATCGGAGGCATTTCCAATACTGGTATCAGTATCGGAACAACTCTAGTGATTTGTGGGAACTGCTTCTTGTTTCCTATCAGGACCTACCACCGTGTGATTGCTGGAGAACATGATAAGAGCTACGGCTCAAACGAGGATGTCCAGCAGCTGAAACCCGCCAAGGTGAGAACTGCCCATTAGCCAATCAGCTTTCACAACACACCATTCTCCCCCTACTAATCCCTCCTCCTCCCCTCCAGGTGTTCACCCATCCCCAGTGGGACCCCCGCGCCATCAACAACGACATTGCCCTCATCAAGCTGGCCACCCCCGCCCGCCTGGGCACCAACGTGTCCCCCGTCTGCCTCGCCGAGTCCGCTGATGTCTTCGCTGCCGGCATGACCTGCGTCACCTCTGGCTGGGGTCTGACCCGCTACAACGGTAAGTTCTTAAAATATATCTGCTACTGTTGCCATAGCAACAAGTCCTAAAACCCAAACATGCAAAAGTGCAGCTTATTGACTTATTATTTATTTTCTGTTGATGTTGTTAAATACACAGCAAATAAAGAAATAATGAAACTGTGACATTATGATGGACATGAATTGTATTTGCATCATAAGTAGAGACAGTATTAGATAATAATATTAATAATATAGTATAGAATTGGGTTGCAACAATCAACTACTGCATGTTGGAATAAGTTTATAAACTAAAGATAAAGATAAACCATCTATCAAACATACTTTGCTATAAACTGCTCATGTGATTAAATATTTATTTTTCACACCAACTGATTTCTGAGTTTTCCAAATTACCCTGAAAATAACAACAAACAACATGCCTGACCGAGACATGTAGAATAAATAATCCAGAAACGACCTCTCTGACTGGTTCCTGATTCTTTTAAAGGTTTTGGAGCAAACAGACTGATAATCTGATAACCCAATAAACAGTTTGATGTTTGTCTCTATACAACATCGCTCCTGTATTTGTCAAACGAGTTCCGCTGTTCATCAAAGAGGTCTTTGTGGTCTGAAATGAGTTAGGATTACAATACTTTTACTCTGAAAGGGGAGGAGGAAGTGTGTTTGAGTGTTTGGTGTTGATTGTCTCCCACAGCTCCCGGTACTCCCAACAAGCTGCAGCAGGCTGCTCTGCCCCTGCTGTCCAACGAGCAGTGCAAGAAACACTGGGGCAGCAACATCTCTGATGTGATGATCTGCGCTGGGGGAGCCGGAGCCACTTCCTGCATGGTGAGGCCCCTCCTACCTACCTGTCTCACCTGTCTCACTCACACTGTTGTTCAGTTTGTTTTTCTGTTGATGGCAAATTCTGTTTTTTACTTCAAAACATTGTGGTCGACTTCTCTGTTACCTCCACGTCCTTCTTCTGTTTGTTGTTTATTTATGAAACTGTTGTTTTTCAGGGCGACTCTGGCGGTCCTCTGGTCTGTCAGAAGGACAGCGCCTGGACTCTGGTCGGTATCGTCTCCTGGGGAAGCAGCCGTTGTTCCACCTCCACTCCTGCCGTCTACGCCCGTGTCACCGAGCTCCGTGGCTGGGTCGACCAGATCCTCGCCGCCAACTAAACGCTCCCCTTGACCACTGACCCCCCCCAACCCCCCAGTCCGGCAGTCCCACCTCAGAGTGTGTGGACAATGAATGATAATAAAAACACTGGACATCATTGACTGTGTTTGTTGTTTGAATTTGGGTCCTGTCATCAGAATTGGATAATTGGACAGTAATAGTAGAGAAAGATGCAACGACCGGGGACGTTGAGGTTCATGGTCTGGACCCCTAAACAATGGGGTGGCGCTGCAGTGTGTCCAAGTAGTTCAGAAAAAATTTAAACCCTTTCCATCCAAATAGCCAGATGCAAGATCCACACACACACAGATGACAGTGAGAGACTGGGTACACATATATTTGATCTTACTATGATATACTGTAGTAATATAATATGATATTACTGTGATATAAATCCACATGCTGCTGATAATTGCAGCTGTTACAGCCCTTCTGTGTTTATCTGAAACTTGATTCTTCAGTTCCAAACAAATAAAGAAAATGGAACTTTTGTAGATGATTTTATTTCAACCTGGACTTTCTTTCAGCGTATGACTTTATTTATTCTACTGTAATTATAAGTGTCTTTATTATAATTACAGCAGTGAATTCGTGTTACACATGAACACAAGCAGAGGGGAGGCACTCACCTCTAAACAGGTGAGTTTAATAGAAATAAAACCAAGGTGAGATGGTGAGGTGTACAGGTGTACCCTACTCTGACCTGGTCCACTCTGACTTTGTCCACTCTGGCCTGGTCCACACCAGCCTGATCCACTCTGGCCTGATCCACTCTGGCTTGGTCCACTCTGGCCTGATCCCTGGAGGGAAACAGCAAACACAATGGGCTTCAATAAAGATGTGGCTGTGGTGACTGAGCAGCACATCGGGGCCACTGTGGCTCAGGAGTGGGTGGTCCACTGATCCATAGGGTTGGTGGTTCGATCCCCCCCTCCTCTTCTCCACATGTCGAGGTGTCCTTGAGCAAGACTCTGAACCCCAAATTGCTCCCAATGGTTGGCCAGCACTCGTTGCCATCGGTGTGTGTGTGTGTGTGACAGAGAGAGAGGTCTGACTTAGCATACTTCTGGAGACACATTTCAGACTAAAGACCAGTAAATTGGGGACAGCTTGTCCAATTGGGGAAAAGCAGATTTTTGGGTCAGTGGTTAGGGTTAGGATAATTCTCCAGGAAATGAATGTAAGTCTATGTAATGTCCCCAAAAGTGACCTAAGTAAACATGTCTCTGTGTGTGTGTGCATCTCCACCAACTGCAAAATCTCAGTAAGATAACTATTTTACTATACTTTCAAAACAAAACCTACAAATATCTTCACAATAAAAGCATTTTGCACAAAATATCAAACAGGCAGGATAAAGTTCAAGTATTCAGAGTCACATGATCATCACTTCAAATAATGTTTTGATTTCGCCCACTTGGATTTATAACACACCGAGAAAATGGCTGAATTATTAAATCACAAAGTAATACATTTTTTAATGTTTGTTTTTACTTTTAAACAAGTTCAATATATTTTATTTTTCACTGCAGTGGACACCATGCATCAACGATGTAAAAAGTGATTTAAGGAACTCAATGTAGGTCCGAAAAAAACCATGTTTTTAAAACATTTACTAAGAGCAAATGGTAGGTGGAAAGCAAAATAAGGTGGAATCTACATATAGGCCCAATACCCTTTGGCGAATAACGTCCACTGCAGTGGACAGATGGATTTTCAGTCACAGAAAAAAGTGTACAAGAAAAATATTCAATTCAATTTTATTTATGTAATAATAATAATAATATAAATATGAGTAATAATAGAAATATGAGTAATAATAATAATAACAATAATAATAATAGCAGCAGTGGGGGTCAAGCAGGCCGACAGCGGCAGGCAGTCTGCAACAACGATCCACAGGAACCTGCGAGACGAGAAAGCACAGAAACTCCGGGGAAGATATAAAGTTAGTAACATGCATTAATGGGACATGAATGAGTACAGAAGGAGAGGGAGAGGAGAAGAGAGGAGCTCAGTGCATCATGGGAAATCTCCCAGCAGTCTAGGCCTATAGCAGCATAACTAAGAGATGGTTCAGGGCTCACCTGAGCCAGCCCTAACTATAAGCTTTATCAAAGAGGAAAGTTTTAAGCCTACTCTTAAATGTGGAGAGGGTGTCTGCCCCCCGAACTGAAACTGGGATCTGATTCCACAGAAGAGGAGCTTGATAGCTGAAGGCTCTGGCTCCCATCCTACTTTTGGAGACTCTAGGAACCTCAAGTAACCCTGCATTCTGAGAGCGCAGCGTTCTAGTAGGGTAATACGGAACTATGAGCTCTTTCAGATACGATGGTGCCTGACCATTAAGGGCTTTGTAGGTGAGGAGAAGGATTTTAAATTCTATTCTAGATTTTACAGGGAGCCAGTGCAGAGAAGCTAATACTGGAGAAATATGATCTCTCTTCCTAGTTCTTGTAAGTAAA
>NTHP01000596.1:233544-244427 GCA_003416845.1 Oplegnathus fasciatus
AGAAACTGATAAGTAACTGTGTCACAAAACCAGTCTAAACTGCCTCAGAGTGGAAAATCCCCAAACATACAGGAATCAGAGATATGCCAGGCTGTGCCCAGGGGGGGGTTGGATCACCCCAAACTTGGCAAAAGATTACACCATTATTTACCCGACGAGAGATGATCATTTTTAGAAATAGGTGGAGTGGCTCAGGTTACTCCACCAATGGGGACATGGGCACTTGGGCAATATATGTGTGTGCAGACCATGGAAAAATCAGTCAGGCTCAAGGGACTGGCTCGGGTTTAATCTCTGTGAAGAATTAAACTCTATTGCATCAAACTCTGATCGTCTCCAGATGAATTTTTGAACCTGTTTTTGGGACTCCAATAGTTACTTTATCCTGAAGAGAACTAAGTGTTGGTGAAGAGGTCCAGACTTAAACTCTGGCCCAAGACCTGGACTTCTGATCTTCAACAGTTTCCACTGTCAAAAGTTGTGGATGGTACCAATGGAACCGCTCCGTACCATCCCCTTTTTTTATTACCCCTCTGTTGGGGTACCTAGCACACAGACCTGGTACTTAAAGGTGGAGCTAGAAATGCTGCAGTCCGCTGATTGGCCAACAGAATCTCCACTCTACCTTACCTGCAGAGGTGTACTGTTGCCAGAGCGAGGCAAGCGAGCGGGGCTCGGGACTTTTTTTCCAAGTGAGGAAATATTCACAGTTCACATAATCCGGTTGAAATTCATAAACAGTTTATTAAACCGTGAAGATCCGATCATTACTAAAGCGTATTTCATGTAAGAGAGCCAATAAAAACAAACGGAATGGTCAAAGTCGCCATATTGATATTTAAGGTGGGCTGACTGATTCACGACGTCAACTCATGCATTGAGTAACATGCAAGAAAACGTTCCACCTTAAAAGTTGCCGGTATAGCTGCCGGTGTAGCCTTTGATCGGCACAGTGAATTAAAGTATATTTTTCTCCAGTCTACACCTGGCTAATGTTGACTAGTAAAGATGAAAAGGCAGAAAAACATCCTTTCATTTTACAAACCTTTGCAACTTTTCCTCAGAATGGATGTTTTGAATGTGGCTTCATTTGCTCGGCACAAGTAAGTAAATGAAATCCGCTGCTTAATGTTACGTGGTTGACGCGCTATTACCCAGTAACAACCCCGCCTACATTTAAGAGTACTGTCTGCGGTGGAAACGCAACACAGATCCAGGGTTTAGATACCTTTGGCAAGGGTACTATATACTATACCAAAGGTACTATACCGAAGTGCTTAATGGAAACACGGCTTTATTGTGACCAGCCCAAGGCACACCTGTGTGCCACACCTGTCAGGTGGATGGATTATCTTGGCAAAGGAGAAGTGCTCACTAACACAGATTTAAACTAATTTGTGAACAAAATTTGAGAGAAATATACCTATTGTGTACATAGAAAAAGTCTTAGATTTTTTATTTCAATATGATTCATGAAAAATGGGAGCGAAAACAGTGTTGCGTTTGTATTTTTGTTCAGTGTAATTAGTTTGTCATCTTTTCTAACTGCTGTGATTATTTGCATCCTGATGTTTGAGCTGTCATGCCAATAATCCTCCAATCTTTTCATCATTTTCATAAAAACTGGTTTTGAGTCTAAATAATGCCCTGCTGCCTTTTTATTATAAACATTACAGCTTCCTCTTCATTTCTGAAATGTGTTTCTTGTATGAGTACAACGTCCGTGTTTTTAGATTTAAAACATTAAATCATTACTTAGACTAGCCGCTGGCAGGCAGACAAGAACAGGAACAGGTGAGCGTCACGTTGTGCATGGGTGATGCAGTATATTTTTATCGAACACCCAGAGAACCTGATATGGAGAGAAAAGAGTATCAGCAGCTTGTGAGAAGTGCCGGTGCGCAAGAAAAACTCACGGTTCACCAAAGAGTAGAATCTAGTGGAGCTGGTACTGTGTACCGGTGAGTACTGGTCCACTTCAAGCCCTGGATCTATTTGCAGAGAGTGACGAATATTTTTTTGGTCTCAGATTTGAGCTCAAACCATTTTTTTTAATTCATCAGTTGTGTGCCCTTCTCTGGATACAGCGTTCACTGAACAAGTAAAAGCATCCCATGCATTTTTGTTTGTTGTTATTTTATATCCACTACTGACACAACTAAATATGACAGCTCGTTTGTTGTTCACTTCCTGCAGCAGTACCTCCACTTCAGAACTACTGAAGTTTTTATTATGTTTGGAGTCTGGTGCTCAACTGTCTTTAGATTTTCATTTGGGCATTCCTGACCTCTCTCTCAACTTCTCTTTTCGATTTCTGTGTGTGATTTCTGTGTGCACACGGCCCGGCAGTCTCATGCCCTTTTATGGGGATTGGCGGGGCATTTACTGATGCTAATTAGGAACAACTGGCACGCGCTCTCAACTTACAAGGACAATTGGATTCATCATTATAAGAACACAGATGCGGACAATTCTTTTTTTTTTAAGAACACGTCATGAATCTGACATAGACTTTTCTTAGGACCTTTCTTCAGAACAAATTTAAGAAAAGACTTAGGAAGTTATTGGAGAATGAGGTCCAGTGCTTTTAAAATGAACACTGCAGTGTAGTGTGCCACTCTAGCTTCGGTTTGTTAATTTTGGTCCGTGTGAGTCCTGTGAATGGCTACCTCCACTCGCTTCATCAGCCGTCCGGGTTTGACAGCACCCCAGCCTCGTCCCCGCCATACCTTTCAAAGTAAAGCTTCACTCTCCTCAATATGCATATCAGTCGATCAGTCCTTCATTCTCCATCGTTTGAATATTCTCCCGCACTAGATCTCCAGCCTTCTTCGGATCAGTAAAGCTCCATCTCTTCCCCTTCCACGTAAACCTGAGGTTGGCTGGGTGCGCCAGCGTGTGTTTCACCTGGTGCTCCCACAGGGTTTTCATTATCAGTGAGAACCGTCCCGCTGGTCTGAGCACTCCTTTGTCATGTCTTTATAGATGGATAGAGCACAGCCCTCCCATCGTATTCCCCTCTGTTTCTTCGCAGCTGCCATAACTTTCTGTTGGGCTGTGTAACGTAAAAATTTCACCAGTATCATACGTGGTGGCTGGTTGTCATCTGGACGTGATCCCAAACTTCTGTGGCTCCTTTCGATCTCGTGCTCATCCCCCGTTAGCCCTAGACCATCAGACAGTATTTTCTTGATGTAGTCATTCATTGCACTCCCTGCTTCCTTTCCTTCTTTTAGTCTAATCAGCCTGACGTTGTTTCGGCTTTCCTGATCTTCAACTCGGCTCCAAAGTTTCTCTACTGGCTTTGCCAGTCCCTTATTTTCGACATATTAGCATTTCGGTCCTTTACGTTAGCAATGCGACTCTCCGCCTCTTCAAGTCGTGTTTATAATGCACTCACTGTGTTCTTCAGCTCTGCAGCTATGCAGATGATACAGTTCTTTACTCCTCAAAGAAAGTGACAGAAGAATGTCAGCAAGCCGTATCAAGAGATGTGCTCAAATTGCTTTCAAATAGCCATATTATATTTTTATTCTTCTGTGCGTAAAATTTGTTTTAATTGTCTTTTCCTTGATTTAGTGTGTGGTCTGTGACAATGATTAGTTTTTGTTTGGATCAATTAGTTGAGAAAATAATAAACAGGTTAATCAATAGTGAAAATAATCCTTAGCTGTAGTCTTACTTTGGAAAGTCCGTTGATCTCTACTAGAATTTAAAATAAAATACTGTGAGTTTGAACTGAGTTTTCTGGACTCTGATAACTTAACATGTTAAAATCAGGGGTGGAAGTACCAAAGTACATTTATTCTCCTTACAGTGACAAAGTCAGTTTTCTGTGTACTTGTGTATCCGTTACTGGGTAAAAAAAAGAAAATAAAAAAAAGCCCAAAGAAGGTTGTATGAAAACAGGGTGAAAGAGAGTGGATAAGAGTGGACAGATTAACAGCCAATCAATCAAAGAAGCTGCTGGGAGAAAGCCTGGCACTCAACTGCTCTGCCCAAAATAATGGAGGAAACCTGTTCTGCAGAGCCAGCAGAACCACCATCAAAAGCAAAGCGAGGACAGAAGAAAACCCACGGCCACATTCACAGGAGCATTTCACCTGTAAGTCGAAAAGATAGCCTATAAGAACTCAGCATCCATTCTGTGCAAGCATGTAGAGTTACTTTAATTAGTAGCTTGGCACTGAAATTAAAATGTAGCATTATAGCCACTAGCCAACCGATCCTGTGACGAGTTGCTAATAACTTACCCAGTAACAGTTATAACTCAGTTTTAAGCTGCTTTTGAGAGCCAAACTTCACGTTAGTTTGATAAATGAAGAAATAACTAACTTGTAGTAATGCCATTTATCTTAAAATGTATGACTTTCTGTAGGGCTATTTTGACAAAAAGGTGAAGTCTTTATTTTAAAGACAAGAGGAGCCAGACGAGTTTCCCAGACAACAGATAACAAGCTCGTCATTAACTTCATTTGTGATGGTCTTCATCCATTTGCTGTTGTTGATGAACCTGCATTCAGGGAACTTTTGTCAGTCCTGAATCCACAATGGAAAGTAATTTCCAGACCCACTCTCCAGGTGAGAATACAAGAAGCTACAACTAGAATGAAGTAGAATTTGATGTCATGCCTCAGGAAAGTCATCCATGTTGGATGCTGGACAGCACACCAGAGAAGTTACATTGGTGTCACCGTCCACTGGATAGAAGAGGAAACATTGGAAAGAAGATCTGCTGTGCTTGCTTGCAAAAGGTTGAGAGGGTCTCACACCTTCGATTTTCTAGCAGGTGCCCTTGATGACATTCACTGTCAGTACCGCAGGGCAAGGTGGTGAGAACTACAACGGACAGCAGCTCTCACTTTATCAAGGCATTTGGTGTTTTGGGTGAACAGAAACAGTCTGAAGAAGGCGAACCAGATGAAGGAAAGTCTCAGGCATTCTGTCAGGACACATTCAGACAGTGGGCTTGAATACCAACTCCCTCCTCATCAAAGGTGTGTGTGTCTGTCGTGGCAATTTTACAACTGAACGAACGAGACACATCTCTCACAGTGTTGTCACACTTTATTAATGCTCTGAGCATGGCACACAGGGCGAAAGTTAGTTTGCAGTGTGCACCCCGATGGAAAACTGTTCTGCCTCTTTATACCTTGACTCGGTCCTCCCCCTCTGGTCGAGGTTGTTTCTTTCGGTAAACATCCTTAGCTTGTTTGCTTCCCATGCGCGGGTGCTGTGGCCATTGGCTACCATCCTACATTCTATCAACCTGGGTTCTCATAACGATTTGCATGCCTCTGTTCTCAAAAAATCTTCTGGTGACATCCAGGTGGGAAAAGACCACTTCATCAAGTTTTACTACCTGACCAGTTGTTATACTTTCTCATTGTAGAAAGCACTTTAGATCAACATAAACTTTACATCAACAGTGCTTTAGTTAGACAGTCTGGTCAAGACTAACTCAGTCAAAGGTTACATTATACAAGATTCAGCATGATCACACATAACATACATACAAAACAGTTATCATGTGCTTTTGGAAAATGCCATGCAATGTGGAACAAAACTGGTCCGTTATACACGGCTGCAGAAAATGTGGAAGACAAATGCAAGTTCCAACTCATTTGGCCAAATCCAACCTGGTGGAACTGGACATATATGAAGAGAATCTGAGGGAACGCCATCAGAAGTGTCTGTGAAGAATTCAAGGTGAAAATGTGAGAAAATTGTCTTTTCTTTAACTTGTTCCTTCACCTTAATTTCCTTTATGACTGCAGTGGAGTTAATAGATGTACTGTAATCTGTAAGGAATAATAGCTGCAACTTGGATCCATGTACCCAGGCTGTGCCAGTTATCAAAATACATTTCATTATGCATAAGATAACACATGTTAAAGGTTGACCCGAGTTTTTCCCCGTTGTCGGACACATTCCCGTTTTGCCAGACGGGCTTCACCAGATAAAACTTTAGTATTTTTGTGCTTACGTGGAGTTTGTGTTAGCTCGCAAGCTGATAACGATATTACGCTTTACAAATCCAATTTCAAATAACGCTAGTCAATCTATAATAACAGTGTAACTTTACTTGTGTCATCAATCAACATAATGCCTGTCAATCACGTACAGTCTTGTGTGTGTCGCGTCACTGTTGCGAGACAAGCAACAGGATGTTGACTGCAGTTGACTTAACGGCCACTGGTGTCACTGTTAACAAGCATTTTCTGAATGTTACAGACAGAACCTTTAAATGGTTAAACCACAGTCAGGTCAATATTAGATTGCCTAATGGTTGAAATGTTTGTATTAATCTTGTCAGTGCAATCAATCAATCCAAACGTAGGCCACCCCTTAACATGTTATAAGCTGCTATGTGTACCGTGGACATCGTCTAGGCCTGTTAGTCATTTTATTTTGGTCTTTTTATGATATCAGATTTTGGATTAAACCATCTCTCTAGCAACACTAGAGTTGTGGGATTGTAGGGCATCTGTTCCAAAGGCACAGGGTTTCTCTGATGCTAAATGCAAGGGCACATAATATTCCTGCTCTTTAATTGGCCTGGAAAATTATGATAAATATGAACAGTTGTTCTGGGAAAGTTACCACCGACACCCGGGTCGTAATACTGCAAATGCTGCAGGCTTTCATCAGTGGGCCATAGGCTCAGTCACCATTGTGTTACATCATTCAGCAGTAGATAGTGACTTAACAGACTTTTATATAAATGAAAATCTTCCAGCTTGTATCTTTAAGTAAAGTGTTTAATTACTCTTTCCACCCCTGGTTAAACGAACATGTTGGAGTCATTCACACGTCTCTAACCTTCATGTTCCTGCCTCCTCAAGTGGAAAACTCTCCGTCAGCTCCACCTGTCCAAACTCCCACCATCTCTGATAAGATCCCCTCCTGTCCCCTCCTGTCCCATCCAATCACGTCGCTCCCCTGCTGTATAAAAGCTCCTCGCTCAGACATACTCAACATGATCTAGCCATGGCCTTCCTGTGGATCCTCTCCTGCCTCGCATTCGCCGGCGCCGCCTACGGTGAGACAGACTCTTTAACATCAGAGTAACAGCTGAGGGAGTGAAGCATGCTGGGTAGAGAAGNGCTGCCAACTGAGCGTGTCAGACAGGACGGCTTTCAGTTTCAACCTGATCATCAATAAAACTCAGAAACTCAGAGACAGATCTGTTGTTGTCATTTGTTCACGCTGAACTGTGATGTTGGTTCATACTGAATGTAAAGAAACACTTCCTGTCTTTCTCTCTGAGACTGAGACGTTCAGATGGATATCAGCCTGAAGAGAGTGTTCAGTTCACAGCTGGAGTCAGGATGTGTTAGCCTAGCTTAGCATAAAGACTGGCAGCAGGGGTAATCAGCTAGCCTTGCTCAAAAGTTCAAAATACACCCACCAACACCTCTAAAGCTCTTTAACTACAAACACTTTTTTCTGTGCGTCTTAATCGACAAATCAGCATGTTAACATGTTGTCTTTTGGAATTACTAACAAAACACGTTCAACTGACAAGTGAAAAGATATTTTAGAGATATAACGGTCGTTTATTACACAAAGAGCACATTTTATCCAACATGTAACAGAAAGAGCATCAGCATGTTTCCTGTCAGCAGCGTCTGTGTTTCTGTCTGCACGTCTCCTTGTGGAGTCTCGTCGTCAGGTGTGTCGCCAGGTGCATCGTCAGGTACGTCTGGGAGGGCAGGCGTGGCCGACCCGGCGGCAGTAGCAGATGGCGTTGAAGAAGCGGCAGTAGCAGGTGTCACAGGGGTCGCAGCAGGGCAGTGGGTAACCCAGACATGACTGCTGGTGGGGGATGCAGCGACGAGGTGAACGCATGGCCCGACCCTGCAGCTGCAAGGCTGCTGATGAGTCCTGGAAAACAGGAAGGACATGTATAAAAACGGGAAACGGATCAATTCACTGCAGTCCACTTAAAACATGTTGACAGTGAGTCGGAAGAAAGAAAGTAAATGTGCTTTATCTTTAAATAAGCCACACCCACCTCGTCGTAGGACCCTGTGTCCATCAGGAAGTGATCCTCCACTGAGTCGACAGGTAGGAGGGCGGGGTCATGCACGGGGTCGGAGGCGTGGCTTCTCTCTGCAGGACACAAGACAGAAAACAGAGCTGCAGTGTTACCTGTCATCCAACTTCATCGCTCCATCTTCTCTTTCTTTTTTTTGTTGTTGACAGATTTGTATGTTTTGATGTTGTGAAGTTATTTTATATACTTGTAATGTTTAAATAAATGAAGTCACTGACTTTATACCCAGGACTCCCTTCCATCATCCATCATGTATCTTTAGTACGAACGGCTGTTGAGTTCACACATATTCTACACAAACACACCCACCTGCATACACCTGTTTATTAGTCACTTCCTGTTAGTTATGTATGGAGTTTCCACTGTGCTTCAGTCGCTGCTTCACTCTGTGTTTCACTTGTTAACTGACTCAGTCTGTCACTAAGTGATGGATGAATCTTTTCAGCCCTGCTGTGGTGTGTCAGGTGATAGGTGAGGTGGTGGTTGGAGCTCTCTGACTGGACAGGTGTTACTGACCCATGTCAGACAGGTACGAGGTTTCGGTGCGGCGGCCAGCGGCCAGACCGTCGTCCAGCTGGATGTTTCCATGAACCAGAGAGGAGGAGAGACGCAGCAGACTGAAGGACCAACAGCAGAGCAGCACAGAGACAAACATCCTGCTGTCAGACAGAAGAAGGAGAAGGGACGGTCTGCACTACAACTCCCACAATCCTCAGCTCTTCCACCAAGAGCCTCTGAAAGGAGGAAACAAGGTCCAGAGTCTTTCAGACTCTGGACATTGAGATGAAGTGGTTTTACATGAAGTGAGAGAACCAGGTTTCCTCAGTAAACTGTTCTAGTATCAGTGTGAGTCAATTCATGCGTCGCTTGATTGTATTTTGGATGAAGTTTGTTGTAGTTTAGGGCGTTATATAATCTTCCTGATGAAGTGATGAGTACAATAGAGTGCATTTAGTCCAGTGAGGTACTTGTACTTTACTTTCTGTTTTCTGCTACTTTATACTTTATACACTACATTTATTTAACAGCTATAGTTTCTAGTATAGATTTTAAATACAGAATTTATGACCAATTTATAAAATATGTCGCATTTTAACATCCAACATTAAAATGCTTCTTACATGTTGGAGAATTCTGCTGCTTTTACTTTGAAAGTACACTTTGCTGATAACACTTGTGTACTTATACAAAACATTTTAAATGTAACAGAGTAGTTTTACTTAGTGGTATTGAAACTTTTACTTGATAAAGGATGTGAATACTACAAGTTACAAGAGAAAACGTGGTTCTATGTGGTTTTAGTTGGATCAGTATTATTAATCTGCAGATCCTCAATAGAAACATGAAATAATACAAAAATATTACAATAAAAATACAAATGTATTTTTAAGGTTTTTGGGAAAGACACAATAAATTCCTATAAAGCAGGTTCAGAAAGCTCAGTATGCAACAACACTATAATATTATACTATAATACTAATATACTATGGATACTACAATAAGATAAGAAGACAAAACCTGTGCTGCATGTTTATGAAATATACATCCAAATTATACAAAGTTCAAAACATTAAACATCTGTACAGAATATTTGATCATGAAATCAACACAGAAGAAACTGTGACTGAGATCTAATATTAATAATATATTATCAATAATATTACTAATATTATATCAACATTCAGTTTTAATGGAGTTTACATGAAAGCACAGATCAGAGAGAGAGGGAGGTGACTCACCTGTTGCTGTGACTCTTTGTTGTCTCTCTCTCTCTCAAGGGGACCACGGGCAATTTAAAGGCCCCTGGAGGGGACGGAGGTCACATGACCAGCTGAGGGGGGCACATCATCATAAAGACTGTGACCTTGTAGAGAAACATGAGGTGGAGCCTGATGGAGGATCTGATGTTAATTTAAAGTGTATACAGAACTCTGTGTGTGTGTGTGTGTGTGTGTGTGTGTGTGTGTGTGTGTGTGTGATATTTTAGCACCCTCACAAAGGACAAACTTCTATTCCTTGAAAGTGAAAGATTGGGAAAACAACATACACATTGTATGTTGTTGGTAATTGTTCTTTTTATATATATTTATACATATTTACATATATTTATATATATATTTATATATACACCTACTTTCCATGTATATAGTTAGTATGTTAGTATAGTTAGTATAGTTGTATGTTTATTTTTACCATCTTTGTTTTTAGTTGTTTGTTTCTATTGTTCTGTAACATTCAGAGCAACGTATGTGTTCACATACAGGACCAATAAAGCTAGTTCTGATCTGACCCTCTTCTTCTTCAGGGGAAACACAGCAAAGCTCAGGTGGGGGCAGGTGAGTGTCCCTACACCGGTCCAGGCCGATCTCCAGCAGGGATCCAGTATTGCTTTTAGTGAAGCCTCTGTTCCACCAGGACTCTGCAGTCACTTTCCCCCTACGTAGGACCACAGATCCCTGGGAGACACCACCAGGAGCTGCTGCTGCTGATTACACAACTCTATAGAGGGCATGTGACCTCCACGTGACCTCCACGTGACCTCCAGGTGAACCCTCCAGGTGAACTCTCCACCCTCACAAGGAAACGATTCAACATAACATCTTGTGTTCTGTTTGTTTTTCATTTATACACTTTGTGTTTATTAGACAGTGACAAAGAGGAGACGACAGGAAATGAGATGGTCAACACCTTAAACTAGAGACCACCAGAGACCATCAGAGACTGTCAGACACCACCAGAGACCATCAGACACCACCAGAGACCATCAGACACCACCAGACACCACCAGAGACACCAGAGACCATCAGAGACCGCCAGACACCAC
>NTHP01000596.1:278793-293780 GCA_003416845.1 Oplegnathus fasciatus
TGGATGATTGACAGATTAACAGATGAACAGGTGGATGAATGACAGATGAACAGATGGATGGATGGATGAATGACAGATGAACAGATGGATGGATGGATGAATGACAGATGAACAGGTGGATGATTGACAGATTAACAGATGAACAGGTGGATGAATGACAGATGAACAGATGGATGAATGGATGAATGATAGATGAACAGATGGATGATAGACAGATGAACAGATGGATGGATGGATGAATGACAGATGAACAGATGGATGATTGACAGATGAACAGGTGGATGATTGACAGATGAACAGGTGGATGAATGGATGAATGACAGATGAACAGATGGATGGATGGATGGATGAATGACAGATAAACAGATGGATGAATGATAGATGAACAGATGGATGATAGACAGATGAACAGATGGATGGATGGATGAATGACAGGTGGACAGACTAATAGATGAATGAAGGGATGTTTGACATGTTGTCTTTACCGTTCATGCTGCGTTTGCTGTCAGCGTCTCAAACTGGAGATCTGCTGTTCAGTCTGGAGAGTGTTGTTTACAAGGAGCCTCACAACGGTAACACATACACACACACACACACACACACACACACACAACAAACCATCATAAAGCACTTACAGTCAGTGTCTCTCTGAGCTCTTTAACAACCTGTACAGCTTTTATAAAGTCCAGAGATCTGTACTACAAAGCAGGATTTGAGGTTAGCGAGGTAACTTCAGGGTTAACTCTGGGTTTTCAGGGCTACGACAGTGGTTCACTTGTTACCGGGGTAAATCACCATGGTAACTTATGCTGTGAACCGAGATAAGAGATCAACTCATATAAAAGCACTGCCTCAGTTCTCTTGAGAAATGTCAAAACCAATCATAGAAGATCCCGTGAAGCTTGGAGCTCGAATTGTGAGAGGGTCTCTTAGGGGGGCAAGAGTGTTCAGAGACCAGCAGTCCTTTGACTTTCCCTGACCATGTTTTATATGAGAGATCTAGATTCTGGTCTGAGGGACTGACTGATCTGTGTCAGCTTCTTGAGCCGTATGTTGTCAGTTCTTACAGTCCTGCAGACTGGATGCATTGACTTGTGTTACTTTGATCATTTCATGTTTTTCCTGTCGGCTGTCAAATGTCAAAGTCATTTCATTGTTCTTTAGTATCCTGATATCATCCTACAACAGAGACTGAAGCACTAAAGTCTTGTACTTGCTGTACTTATAAGATATGAAAGTCAGCCTACTGACTGCTTTGAATCATGTTTTTATATTTAGTTTGTATTTGCTCCGTTTGACACCACCGGGGTTACAGCTGANTGATGTCAGAGTCAGAGCGGGTGAGGGGTGTGAATGTGGGGTTGTCAAACCTGCAATAAAACACATTCAGGTCGTCAGCCAGTTGATGGTTCTCCACAGTGATGGGGGATGGTCTCCTGTAGTTTGTAATGTCTTTCAGGCTCCTCCACACCAACCCCAAATCAGCTGAAAAGCTCTTTTTCAGCTTTTCAGTATAGCTCCTCTTTGCTACTCTGATCTCCTTCATCAGTGTGTTCCTGGCCTGCTTGTACAGGATCCTGTCCCCACTTCTGTAGGCCTCCTCCTTGGCCTGATGAAGCTGCCTGAGTTTTGTAGTAAACCAGGGTTTGTTACTGTTGTATGTGCAGAAGGTTTTTGTCGGCACACACATGTTCTCACAAAAACTCCGAAAGCCAAACACCTCTTAAAGTCGAACACCTCTTAAAGTCAGCTGAACGCCTCTTAAAGTCGAACGCCTCTTAAAGTCACCCGAACACCTCTTAAAGTCACACGAACAAGAGGGGTGCTTGGCTGACGTTAAGAGGTGTTTGTCTGACTTTAAGAGGTGTTTGGCTGACTTTAAGAGGTGTTTGGCTGACTTTAAGAGGCGTTCAGCTGACTTTCAGGGGTGTTCGGCCGACTTTAAGAGGCGTTCAACTTTAAGAGGCATTCGGACGACTTGAAGTGATGTTTGTGTGACTTTAAGAGGTGTTCAAGTGACTTTAGGAGGTGTGATTTAAAAAGATTTCCGTGGACATGAAGAGATTTATGATTATTTTTCAGGTTTTCAGGTGATTTCCAGAGATTTACAGTCACTTGTAGAGTCTTTATGTTCCATCTCGCAGTGAACTGAAGATATTTGTCTGGTATTCAGGTTCGGGGTTGGACGAGCTCATGACGGTTGAGGAGAAAGAAAAACTCTACACTGCCATCGGCTACAGCGGCAGCTCCAACAACCTGGCTTTACCCAAAAACGTAAGCACACCTGCTGATTTCTTATTCATGGACTCCACAGGAGGAAGTTTGGTAGCCTCATGACTTTTCCTCTAGCAGCACCATCGGGACAAACTCTACATGTTTAACCACACTACTGTTCACACTAACAACAGATAATTCATCAGGATGCTAATTGTTCTGTCCTTCACTTCACTTGAGGGGGTCTAGGGGGGTCCTCTGCTGTACTCATTGTAAAGCCCCTTGAGGCAAATCGTAATTTGTGATATTGGGCTATAGAAAAAAAATTGACTTGACTTGAGTTCAGATGGTACAGAGTGTGACTGAAAGGTTCGGTTTCCTGGTTTAAATATAACCAGGACTTGGTGGTAAAAGTTGAGCCAGGTTGAACACAGGTTTTGTGTGTGTGTGTGTGTTCAGTATGTTGCGGTGGTCGTCACCTTCCAGCTGTTCAGGACCTCGGTGACAGTCAGAGAGCAGCCGGACATCCCAGAGATTCTCAAAGTCCAGATGATCGACCTCAGCACCAAAATATCTCAGAGACCTGGAGCCCAGGCTTTCAGGTGAGTGTCCTGTAACCAAATGTCACAGGTTTGATCCCAGTGTTGTGTTGTTTGGTGGACACAGACCACTCTCCCCAGGACATTCAGCGCTTTATTTCAAAGCTTTCTGTGTCACAACATGTGTTAAATGATAATCAAATAAAAAACTAAAGCTGTCTGTCCTCCTGCAGGGTGGAGGTGGCGTTGGAGCACTGGTATGTTACAGGTTTACAGCAGCAGGGGGCAGTACCTTCACTCATCGCCTCAGTGGGAGACTCCTCTTCCTCTCTGCTCAGCATAGTGTTTGAATTAAACCCCGAAGAGAGTGCCGCCGACCAGCTGCTCAGAGTCCACTCTCAGCCTGTTGAGATTATCTATGACGCGGTAAACACGAACTGCGATCTGACCTCAGATCAGATCATGCATGTCTGGTTTTCATGTTTTTTTATCAGTCTCTCTGTTCCTCTGGAAACCAACATTTGTCTAGCTTGACCTTTAAGAACAAACAATAATTCATATTATATAATAATTAAGTGCAGAGTGAAATGTGTTTCCTGCTGTTTGTCCTCCAGCTGACGGTGAACAGTTTGGCCGAGTTCTTTAAGACGGGGAAAGGTGTCGATCTGGAGGTCCTGACCTCGGCCACGCTCTCCAAACTGGAGGAGATCAAAGAGAAAACTGCCACAGGTCACTGAAGTTAACATAGTAACAGGTTTTTAACCTGAAACATCCACAGCTATTGGATAGATTGTCACAATGTTTGGTTCAAGCATTCATGTTCCCCACAGGATGAATCACCTCGAGTTTAAAACAGCTGAGTGAATCTAGTATCCAGTATCAAAACTGTTCATCCAATCAGAATGAAATTAAATATGTTTTGCCTTCAACACAATAAAACTTCAAAGACTTTTAATCAAATGTGGTTGTGTGAGAAGTCAGAAACAGTTCTATCACTGTGTTTTTATTGTATGTATTTCTTGTATTTACAAATGAACACGTTCAACATTAAACATAAATGTTACCAGAACGATATTTGTTTATAACATGCAGTCAGAGTTGAGGAGCTTTTAGCAGATTTTAAACTTTGTGATCGAACTAAAAGTCTTTGTGTCGTCTGTTTTTACTGAGTGTCTCTCACAGAAAGTGACGGCACAAAAACAGATACAGAGTGAGTAAAGGGTGCAGTACAATCTGTTAGTGATGTTCTTTAGAAGGCGATGTTTCACCACTTTCCTACAGTGATACTGAATCGGTTTGTTTGTGGTTTAATGACCAAGCCGGATTAATCCAGCAGTAGATATGGTGATTGATTAAGTATCTGACTGATTGAAATAACAGCTCATTGATCACCAGAGACTTGATACAAATACTGAAGTCCTGATTCGCAACTATGAAGTTTATCAGCTTCAGTTCAGGGTTGCAACTAACGATTATTTTCAGAATCAATTCATCTCCAAAATTGGTAAAAGAAAAAAAGGCCCATCACAGAATCCTCAAATCAAAGGTTACTGACCTGCAGAAGAGTCGCCACTCTGTTGGTCTGATGAACTACAAAAACACAGCCGTTCTGTCACAGAGTGATGCTTCTTTACCTCACATAAGATCTTTGATCAATATAGACAACAGCTGCAGAGAGCTCTGATGGATTCTGGTTTCAGTTGATCCAGTAGAGGAAATTCTGGTCCTCAGTAGGACTCTGATTAATTCTGGTCTCTGCAGGTTTGTCTCACATCATTGAGACCAGGAAGGTCCTGGACCTGAGGATCGACCTGAAGCCCTCCTACCTGCTGGTACCAAAGTCCGGTTTCTACAGCAACACGTCGGACCTCATCATTGTAGACTTCGGTAGCTTACAAGTGAGTTCTTATTTTTATTTGGACGTTTCTTTTTTATTCCTGTCAAACCTCAGTTTTACCCTCAGGTCACATTATGACCAAATATTTTTCTTTCTTTATTTTATTTAATTTTCATTGTTTTAAATTTTTGTGTGAGGTTTTTAAGCAAATTTACCCCAATTTTAGGTATTTTTGGTATGTGGGTTTTCCACATACCAGCCTCTTCAGGCTGCAATGAACAGATGCTTTAAGATGACAAAATTATGGAATGTTAGTTAATATTTTTTCACACAGAGAAGTCTAAAAACTAAAAAGATGAAAAACATAGCTCGCCAAAATGTCAGCCAAATCTTCGGGTTTGTACAGGATTTTTTGTGTCAGGTGTCCCCCTGATTTTTGGGTCGTACCACGGGTTTTTTTGACTTGCATCCAGATGTGTATTTTTACCTGAAGATTTGGGTCAGGTCGTACCCATAGTTTTGGAGTTTTCCCCAGTTTGGGGTTTTTACCTAAATTCTGTGTTTGACGTTTCGTAATGGGTGTTATAAAAGTTTTTGCCCTGTTTGTGTTCTGTGTTTGTGTTCTGTCCAGATGTTGGTCTGAACTCAGACACAGCTGTGTGTCTTCAGTTTGTTATGTTTGGTTGAACATGTGTGTGTTTGTAGTTGAACAGTGTTGAGCAGAGCGGTCTCAGTTCGTCTTCATCCTCCTTCTCCTCCCTGGAGGAAATCATGGATCGAGCCTACGAGAGATACAACGTGGAGCTACGACGCGTCCAGGTTCTCTACAGCAAGTCAGGTACACAGCTAATACACACACAGATACAACTACACAACCAAACAACCAAACAACTACACAATTGCCTGGAAGTCTATATTTTATTACATCAATTGTAAATTAATCCCAGGTGAGGCCTGGAAGTCGGCCCGGCTGCAGGGTTCATCAGTCCAACACATCCTCCAGCCAATGGACTTCACTGTCCAGCTGGCCAAGTGTATGGTGGAGAAAGACGCCAGGATGCCCAGGTACAACTCCTATCTATGGACAGGTGTCCCATCTCTCTGCTGACTCACTTGTTGACTCACCTGTACACGTTATGGCAGTGATTTTGGGGTGTTTGTGCTTCAGGTTCAAGGTGTCGGGGGAACTGCCACTGCTGCACGTTAAGATCTCGGACCGGAAGATCCGGAATGTTCTGGAGCTGGTGGACGGCATCCCACTACCTAACTTGGGCTCCTCCCCCTCCACCCCCACAGAGAAGGTAACTTGGTACAGTCGGGTCTTACTGTAGCTGTGCCCACTAAAATAAACACACCATTCAGGAACTAAAACTGTCACTGTGCGTTTTATACCACATTATAGTTCAGTCAGTCAGTGAGCTTCTGGGGAAAGTTTAGGGAGTGACGGGTGAAGTATGGTTGAGTGATGTGAAAGTCACTAGGGCAGCGATGGTGGTAAATTTATGGGAGTGACGGTGGAAAATTTAGGTGAGTGACAATTAGCTAAATTAAAGGTGCAGTCTATGATTCTGGAGAAAGCTTGTTGATATTTGAACTCAACGGGTAAACAAATACACCCCTCCCTTCAGTGCTCCTTCAAACTTGTGTGAGTAACTCGCAGCATTAGTTTGTCCTGTGCACGAACACGAGTTGTGACATATTATACCGAAGTGTTTAGTGGAAACTCAGCTAAAGCGTCGGTATTTGACGACCTGGGTTGATGGCTCTACCAGAGCCACTCTGTTTGTTTCCCGTTTACAGAGCCAGGGCTGTGTATGAACACTGGACTTTTTTGTCAGCATACACACAGAACAGAAAGCTAGCGGATCGTGAGGAGATATTCACTGAATTTGACAAAAACTGTTTTGGATTAGAATCGTAGACTACACCTTTAAATAAGTTAAGGGAAGTGGAGGGGGAAAGTAAAGCGGAATGACGGTGGAAGGTTTGGGCATGACGGGAAGTTTGGGGACAAAAAGGCAAAGATTGGGGGCGTGAAGTTAGGGAGTGATGGGCATAGTTTAGGGGAGTGACAGGAAAGTGTAGGGGAGTGATGGACAAAAGGGAAATGTTTTGGTGAGTATTGGGAGAAGTTTGGGGAGTTGTCGTGGTATGTTTAGGGAAGTGATGAGGATAAGTTTGAGGAGTGACAGGGGAAGTTACGGGAATGATGGTTAGACTGCAGCTCAGGACAGATATCACCATATTTGGCCATGTTTCTTGCTACAGGTGCTGTCATTGGTGGAGGCCAGACCTCGAGCGCTCAGCCTTCACCCCACCCTCCTTGACACCGTGGAAACAGGTCGGTACTGCTCATGCTCTGATTGGCTGTTAAACATTGTTGAATCAGGAAAACTGATACCGATACATAACTAATATGAAACAAAGAATTACAAAATGGGAAATAACTTTTGAAGACAAAAGATGTATTTTTCATTCCATCTGTAAAATCAGCAGTTTCTGCTGTGATTTATTTATGTAAGTAACTGAGGGAATAGAAAACAGTCCCATCTGTTTATTACTATTAAACTGCTTTCATTTTTATTATCATGTCATAATTTGTATTTGTGCTGCTGTGTTTTAGATTCAGATGAAGACACTAGTGAGAAATCGATAGATGAGGATTACCAGCGCTCGGCTCTGGAGGAACTCACCGACCTTCACTTCAAGTTTGAAGTCAAAGAGGTTTGTTTTTTTCTGTGGTCTCAGGTCAGGACATAATCCGACTTGGGGAGGGGCGGGGGGGTTCCATCATCCTTTTTAACAGCCTAAAGTGTTTCATTTTATATTTAGTCCGTGTGAGATAGAACTGTGTGTGGTGTGCTCAGGTGCTGTTGGAGCTCACCCAGCAGGTGGACCAGGAGAAGACCATCCTGTTGTTCAGCGTCTGTCAGCTGGGAGCTGAAGGGAAAAGGCGGACCTTTGACCTGAGTGTCACCTCATACTTGCGCAGAGTCACCCTTGACTACTGCGACGTACCAGGTAACATATGGACATAATGTAAATCTTTACAGCAGAGTCTGATGTCAACATTTTCACATCATGGTTTCAACTTCCAAAAAACATCTAATCATCCCTGATTGGCTAAAACAAACCAATTAATAAACAGGCCATCCGATAAAAACTGGTCATCCTCAGACCTGAACATGGAGTCATGTTAGCAGGCATCTTTTCTTACAGCTTCAGTAGCAGACTGAGCTCAACATGTTTAACTAAAGATGGTTTATAGGATTCCACTCTCAACAGCCTTTACAATAATAAGTGTGTTGTATCAGATGAGATTTAATACGCTTTTGTTTACATGTAGCCACATATTTACGTCTCTGTTTTGTTTACATCTTTTCATCATCATTGCATCTAGAATAAGTCTAAACACTCAGATTTCAGTCCGCCTGGAATGCTTCTTGGATGGATTTACACTTCGTTTTTTTCAGATTGGATAACTCTGATCCACATGTGACGCATGAAGTGACTAAATGTAAATTAGGCCTCGAATACAATTATTATTCATTGTTAATACCACCACCTAACACTAGTCTCGGCTTAAACTACAGTGTGGATCTGTAAATCCGATGGTAGTCAGTCTGGTACAGGCTGAGTCTGGCCAGTTCTGATTGCACCTTTTGTGCCTCCCAAAATCATCCTTTATTATACAATCCCAGTTGAAATAAAGAAACCCGCCCATTACGCTGTGTACTTGGATCATATGTGAAGTGTGGCTTACATTCTCGCAGATTCTGGAGGACCTGGATTGCTTTGTTTGTTTGGACCATGGAGCCTGATCACATCTCGAAGCTGGAATGCCGACACGCCGCTTGATTTTGATGGGCCCAAATTTCTCATGATCAAACAGTCAGGTAGTCCGGTTCATTTGGGGTGGTGTGAAAGCTCATTCGAACTCTGGTGTGGACCAAACAAGCGAACTCTGGTCCGCCTGAAAATGTGGGTCCCGGTTCACTTCCAAGTGAGAACGAGATCCAAACCAAATATAGGTAGTGAACCAAAAAACAGTGCATTGCGGATGATAACTTTCAAATCCATAACTTGTTATGACCACACCTCGCTCATCGTCTGTGTAGGACAACACATCATAACCCCTCTCTCTCATCAGGGCCTGCCTGCTCCTTTGGTACTGTCTCACTTGTCTCATTCACAGAATGAAATGTTCAACAACTCGCTGTCTTGTCAGCTGCTCATATTGGTCGCCTTCGTGCAAAGTGTTTGATTGATGGAAATGCCAAAGCAAAACCAGAAAACCCAAGACCACATACATTTGGTATTGCTCCATTATTTCTGAGGTCAGGAAGTGTCAGCGAGTTTCAGTCGGATATTTTGTCCAACAGACAAGCGACCGTTTCAACACAGTGTGAACGCTAGCCGGACCAAATGAAAAATGCAACAATGTTGCAACTTCACCACCAAATTGCACTGACTCTACCGAACTACAGGTGTGAAAGCACCCTTAGACCCCAGCTGGTCCTGATTTTAATTCATTTATCCATAGCATTGCTCCACTGGGCTTGACTTCCTGTTTATGTGAGACGTCACGTGGATAGGATTATTACTGCACTTACTTGGTTTTCGTCAATATTCTTGCTCCCCACCACATGCCGATCAGCATGTTTCCTTCAGCACTTTTTTTGCTTTTATTGACTGTACTGTATCCACATGAGGTGCACGAAAGGTGTGGAGACCAAAATGTGCCTATATGACTGGTTATCTTCATTCTACGCTTGTCCCCCAAGTTTGACCAGGGGTTAGGAATAACCAATCTGTGCCAACACAAAACTCGGTGAAAAGAAAATCTGAAAATCTGGGCATATCAATCTCATACTGATATTCTTGTTTTGTCTGAGACTTGGCTAATCAAATCTATCACAGACAATGACATTGCAATTGAGGGTTACAATATTTTTCGTTGTGACCGTCCCAGAAAAGGTGGTGGCGTTGCCATTTAGAAAAACAAATTTCATGCTACCAGCTTATCATCAGTATCTCTCAGCAGACAATTTGAACTTCCTGCCTTGAAATTGGAACTTTTTAAAGGCCATTTTATTACTGTTGTATTGTTATAGACCCCCCTCAGCAAGCAGTGAGGCTTTATCATCATTGAGTAAACAACTATCAACCTTAGATTTGAATGAGATTGTCCTTGTTGGAGATTTTAACTGGGACTGGTTGTCCTCTGTCTCTGACAGTTTTTAAATCTACCTGTGACTCATTTAATCTCACACAACTAATCAATAGCTCAACTCATCCGAATCTTAAATGCCCAGAGAAATCCTCTTTTTGATTTATTTTTAACAAATGCTCCCCATAAATATTCAGATATTGATAATTTTGCAAATAACAATGACCATTGTGTTATAGCTACAGTCAGACAAGCTAAGCTCCCAAAATCAAGACCACAAATGATTCTTAAACGAGATGTTAAGCATTTCTGTGAGCAAGCTTTTCTTCACGATTGTGGGACTTTGACTGGAACAGGGGTGGCACGGTGGTGCAGTGGCTAGCACTGTCGCCTCACAGCAAGAGGGTTCTAGGTTCGAACCCGCTCTTCTGTGTGGAGTTTGCATGTTCTCCCTGTGCCTGCGTGGGTACTCTCCGGGTACTCCGGCTTCCTCCCACAACCCAAAAACATGCAGGTTAGGTTAATTGGTGACTCTAAATTGACCGTAGGTGTGAATGCGAATGTGAGTGTGAGTGGTTGTCTGTCTCTATATGTCGGCCCTGTGATTGACTGGCGACCTGTCCAGGGTGTACCCCGCCTTTCGCCCAATGCCAGCTGGGATTGGCTCCAGCACCCCTGCGACCCTCTAAAAAGGATAAGCGGTATAGATAATGGATGGATGACTGAAACAGGGTCTCCCTCATTATTGATGTAGCTTGGAAATACTTACATTATGCTTTTAAATCTTAAAAATTCTTAACTGCTTTAATGAACATTTTGTTTCTTCAGGTTCCTTATTTGAGTCTATACATCCAGATCCAAAACAGCCTAATGAGCAGAGGGCTCACTCTTCACCACCCTCAACTAATTCTATGGTTCAACCATTTAATTTTACCTCTCTTGATGTGATAAAGGTCCATAGAGCCTTAAAGCAACTGGATTCTAACAAATCGGCAGGTCCTCAAAAGCTTGATCCCTACTTTCTTAAGTTAGCTGTGGACTTTATAGCAGAACCTCTGACTCATATTTTTAATCTTACCCTGTCCAACAATGAGATTCCTAACATATGGAAATTTGCCTATGTTCTCCCTTTGCTGAAAGGAGGGGATCCTTCAGTTGCCAACAACAACGGGCTGATCTCTAAATTACGTGTTGTAGATTGAAAAGTTTGTGAACAGTTTAAAGAATTTTTGAACACAAATGGTATTTTATCACAACAAAAGTCAGGTTTTAGAAAACAACACAGCACAATAACCGCTTCTATTAAAATGGTGAATGACATTATTGAGGCACTGGACTGCAAAAAATGTTGTGCAGCTTTTTTTTATTGATTTGAAGGCATTTGACACTGTTGACCATGTCACCTTGGCAGACCTACAATACTGTCTTATCTGGGGATGCTGTTAATTGGTTTTCTATTTACTTGTCAGCTCGAATGCAATGTGTCCAGTTTGCTGGGTCTTCTTCTTCCTTCCTCCCTGTATCAAAAGGCGTGCCCCAGGGTTCCATACTAGGACCACTGCCGTTCTCCATATATGTAAATAATCTTTGTGATCATTTCTCAAATGCAGTGTTCCATTTTTATGCAGATGATACAGTTATCTATTGCTCAGCCTCTTTAGTAGTACAAACCCTTAAATTCCTGCAGTCTGCCTTTGATGTTGTTCAGTCCCAGTTAACTCATCTTAAGTTGGTGTTAAATGCAGGCAAATCTAAAATCATGCTTTTCTCAAATGGCAAAGAGTTAACATCTAATCTTCTTAAGATCTCAACTACTCAAGGGGTTGAAATTGAAATGGTCAGGACATATAAGTATTTTGGTATTATTGATCAGAACTTGTTGTACACCATCGTACTCTGTACGCTGCTGCTGAGCGGCCATCTCTGTATGTCTGCAAACTTTCGCACTGATTGGCTTTTATATATAAATCTGTCCTTGAGCTGGTTCCGTCTTATCTGTGCACATACATGTGTAGAAACCAAAATCAATATGGCCTCGCTGTCATAATATTCTACAGATGTTGGTCCCCAGAGTTGGAACAGAATTAGGCAAAAAAGCTTTTTAATACGCCACCCCTTCTTCCTGGAGTAATGTACTGAAGGACCTGAAATTGTCAGAGCTGGTTACTATGGGGGAATTTAAGTCAATTTTAAAGGAAGGGGAAAATAGTACTCTTGGTCAATGTCATTGCTTCTAAACTCTGACGGAAATCTTCTTTAGAAAGTGTAGCTGTTTCTGCATCATGACTGGATTTTTGCCCTTGAGCTTATTTCATATTAACTGGATATTGTGTTCACTTGTTTGTAGTGTGTGACAGTTGTATTTACCTGTTTGTATTGTTTTGTGCTTATTGTTGAAACAATGTTTATGCTGCTCTCTTGGCCAGGTTACTCTTGAAAAAGAGATTGTAATCTCAATGAGACTTTTACCTGGTTAAATAAATGATAACGGCAGAGAAAGAACATGTGGAGATCCAGTGATGGTGATGAAACCAGAAAGCTCCTCCATGCTACAGCACCATCAGGTGTTTCAGGTCGAAGCTTTGACCTTTTATGTAAACCATCAGACAGAAAATCTGTATTTGAGCTCTGACAGTTTCGGGGTGTGTTTGTTTTGTGTGCCTCTGCCAGGTGGAGGTACGGCTTCAACAGCATCCTGGAGGTCCACATCAGACGTTTCAGTCACATGTGGTCCTGGTCCAACATCAGACAGCACCGAGAGAACCTGAAGGCCTACAAGACAGCCTACAAGACCAAACTGCAGAGCCAGAACAAGCCGAACCAGGACACCGAGCGACACATCCAGGTGCTGCTGACTGACCGAAAGAGTCTGAACATACTCTGTTTAACACGTACACCATCATAGGCTCAAATACTGACTCCACCCAACATAAACAACCTGTGTTTGTATGTAAATACCTCAGATATCTGCAGCTCACATTTACATGGCATGAAGAATTCTCAGGTGATACAGTGTTGAACACAACACTGATCTGCAGAACCTCAAACCTTTGTGTAGTTGTGTTTTTTGTATGTTCATAGGTCACGTGACAGGACTTTGGATCACTTCAGTACCTCCATCCATCAACATGTTATTCTGAAGTGTTGACTGTTCTGTCTACTGAAAATCCACCAGCTTTCGCAACACAGCTGAAAAGATTAGTTGGTTAATAATTTAGTTGATCGATTGAAAATTAAGCATAATTTAGATCATTAATTAGTCCTTAAAGTCATTTTTCAAGTTCTGATGTCAAGCATTCTCAATTCATTCTCAAATGTTAGTATTTGCTGGTTTTCTTCTATGACAATAAATAGAATGTTTTCTGAAGATGTTACCTCAGACTCTGAGAAAACTGGGTTAGGGTTACATTTTCTAGGCCAAAGGATTAATACATTCGTCAAAAAAATAACCTGCACATTAACTGATAATGTCAATAATCGTAAGTTGCAGCCCTGATTCTGAATATTTCAAATGAAAATAGGCCCCAGGTTTTAAAGAACCAGAGTTTTCCTGTAGGCCTGAACACTGACAGCAACGCTTTACAAGCAAATCAAGGCTTTGACCTGCTGACTGGAGTCTGTTCTGCTAATGCTTTTTTCCACCAGGATCTGGAGAAAGTTCTGGACGTCTTCAACATTACTTTAGCCCGGCAGCAAGCCCAGATGGAGGTAAACAAGACGTTCTGACTGTGATCAAGGTTTTCTGAGGAACAGACACAGACCTGAGTCCAGTTTAATTATAGACCATTTTAACCAAACATGACCCTTTCCTCCTCCTCCTCCTCACTCCTCCTCTTCCTCCTCCAGGTGATCAGGTCGGGACAGAAGGTGGTGGGCAAGAAGGCGGCAGGGGGGCAGAAGCAGGGAGGAGGAGGAGGTTTCTTCAGCAGCTTCTTTGGTAGAAAGGCCAAGAAGGAGGAGCACGAGCCAGAGGAGAGCAAGGAGACGGAGGGTAAGTGAGATCCATCAGTTTAACCACTTCATCACTGCTTTATTCTCATATACACCTGTATGTTGTCTGCATATAGATGTAATTTTTGTACACTCAGATGTGTAATTACCAAACAACACAAAGTAGTCCCTGTCCTTCCAATAGGATTCAGACCAGTTTAGCATTGTGACAGAAAGTCCCACCCAGTTTTCCAGTCTGTCTAGTAATGTCATTCAAGACCTTAACAAGAGCAGTCTGGTGTGGTGCGGTCCAAATCCTGACTGGAAAACATCAGAAACAGCCTTTTCAAGGATTTTACTTCTGATTTTTACAATGATTTAAGCAAACAAAACCATGATTAGAAAAATGAATAAATGATCTTCGGCGTTTGGCTGACTTTGAGAGGCGTTCGACTTTAAGAGGCGTTCGGCCGACTTTAAGAGGTGTTCGGCCGACGTTACGAGGTGTTCAGCTGACTTTAAGAGGTGTTTGGCTGACTTTAAGAAGCATTTGGCTGACTTTAAGAGGCATTCGACTTTAAGAGGCGTTCAGCTGACTTTAAGAGGTGTTCGACTTTAAGAGGTGTTTGGCTTTCGGACGACTTTAAGAGGCGTTCGGCTGACTTTAAGAGGTTTTTTGGCTGACTTTAAGAGGTTTTTTGGCTGACTTTCTGCACCAGTGATTTTTTCTGCAGTCCTGACTGTCCACTGTAGTCTGTTCCCGCCCTGTTTGGTTTCCGATCCAAACCACACAGCGATGGATGTGCAGAGAGCAGACTGAATAATGGCGGTGTAAAATTGGATCAGCAGCTCCTGAGGTAGGTTGAACTTCCTGAGCTGGCGCAGGAAGTACATCCTCTGCTTGGCCTTTTTTCTGATGGTGTCTATGTTGGACTCCCACTTTAGATCCTGGGAGATTGTGGATCCCAGAAACTGGAAGGTTTCCACAGCAGACACCGTGTTGTTCAGAATGGAGAGGGGGGGCAGTGTTGGGGGGCTCCTCCTAAAATCCACTGTCATCTCCACAGTTTTGAGCGTGTTCAGCTCCAGGTTGTTCTGACCACACCAGAGGGCCAGCTGTTCAGTCTCCCATCTGTATGCAGACTCGTCACCGTCCCGGATGAGGCCAATGACCGTTGTATCGTCTGCACATTTATGGAGTTTAACAGACGGGTCTCCTGAGGTGCAGTCATTCGTGTCGAGGGAGAAGAGCAGTGGGGAGAGCACACACCCCTGGGGGGCGCCAGTGCTGATTGTC
>NTHP01000597.1:13498-29801 GCA_003416845.1 Oplegnathus fasciatus
CCTCGCCCTCCCCCCCTCCTCCTCCTCCTCCTCCTCCTCCTACCACCGCACCTCCCTCCTCCCCCTCCTCGCGGGCGTTGCAGCGGCTGCAGTGCCTCCTGAACCCGCCCAGGAAGTGGGACCTGAAGCAGCAGAAGGGGCAGGCGTAGCGTCCGGGCCGATGAGCCGCTCTGACGTGCTGCTGCAGCCGGCTGGGCAGGAAGAAGGAGCGTTTGCAGTCTTTACAGCTGTACGGACGCTCCACGTCGTGGCTGCGCACCACGTGACTGATGGCAAAACCTGCAAGGACAGATTAACCCACAGGTGGGACTGTTACTCAAAACAACTTTATCTTTACAGAGGACAGAATAATATCAGTGGTGGAATGTAACGAAGTACATTTATTCAAGTACTTAAGTACACATTTGAGATACTTTTCATGTTCATTTCTACTCCACCAGAGGGAAATATTGTACTTTTTACTCCACTACATTTTTCTGACAGCTTTAGTTAATTTACAGATTAAGATTTTTACACACAAAACACCTGAGGAGTTTAGAAAATATGATGTTTTGTCAGGAGTGCAGTTGCATTGTGGGTAATGTAGGCGCCCTGTTTTGACAAGAAAGCAGAATGTATGGAATAAAAAACACGATATCTCCTCCGACAGAGTTATAAGAGTGAAATGATGAATCAGCGGAGTCTCTGTGAACTCTTTTCAGGCTTCATTGAGACTAAAATCAGTTTATTTAACCGACCTCATGTTAAAGTAGAGACTTAAAGACTCCTGGCAGGTTTTGTTTGATACCTTCAGAGCCAGAACAACGGTAGAACAGCAGCAGAAGGTGTCGCTACCTTTGAGTTTGGTCTTCCAGCCACAGATCAGGCAGACGAAGCGGTTGGACATGAAGCGGACCACTTTGGCCGTGGCCTCCATCTCCTCCTTCAGCAGCTCTCCGCTCAGCCCGGCCACCTCCTCCTCCTCCGCCCCGCCGCCCTGCGTCTGTTTGGGGGCAGTGGTGTCCCGCCGGACGGCCTGTGCGGCGTACGCTTTGGGGATGTCGTGTTTCCTCACCACGTGGTTGATGCCCAGAGCTTTCAGCTTGTTCTTCCAGCCGCAGATGAGGCAGCGATAACCGGCGCCGTCGAACATCAGCACATCTCCTTCGCCGTCTGCTTTAACTGACTCCGCCCTCTGGGAGGTGCTGTCTTCATCATGTCCCTCCCCTTCCTCCTCCTCCTCAGCTTCACTGCTCCTCTTTCTTATAAGAGCATCTTTCCCACCCTCCTTCTCCTCCTCCTCCCCTTCCTCTCCCGTCTTCTCCTCCCCCTTCTCGCTCCCGTCGTCTCCTCCTCCCACCTCCCTCTCGTCCATGCAGTGTTTGGAGATGATGTGCTTGTACAGCTTGGTGAAGTCTCGGCTGGTGTAGAAGCAGTCGGAGCAGTGGAACAGGCGGGCGGTGCTCTGGTACATCACGATGTTGCCGAGGCGACCCACCGCCACGCCGTCCAGGCAGGCGGGGTGAGAGGCCGCCATGTGGGACAGCTGGTGGGCGTGGCTCTTGGAGAAATGGCCGCAGAGGGGGCACTGGAGGTGAGCCGCGACGCCGCCGCCCACTTCACCTCGAGTCTGTATGATGACCGACATCGCTGCTTCTACAGAGGCTGGACAGAGACGAATAAAGTTACACACATCAAACTGAAAGATCTCAAACGTCGGCGCAGCGACAGAGGAGCTACTATTACTCATTTTCATCATCAATGCCCTTCAGCCCAAAGTCAATAAATATATTTGTCTGATAAGACAAAGACATTTGAATTACTATCATATGTGACAAAGAATTTAGAGCAGAAACGATTAGTCAATTTATCGATTGTCAGAAAATGAATTGCCAATTTTGAAATCATCATTTAAGTCAGGCAAGCTTCTCAGATGTGAATATTTTCTTGGTCTTCTGTGACAGGAAACTGAATATAAATGAGTTGTGGACTTTTGGTCGGACAAAACGAGACATTTAAAGACGTCGCTTTGGGCTCTGGGAAGCTGTGACGGACACTTCTTCACGATTTTTTTTGACATTTCATTGACCGGACGATAAATCTAAAAAATAATTGGCAGATTAATTGATAGTGAAAATAATTAGTTGAAGCCCTTCAATTACTGGACAAAATAATCTGTAGATGAACTTATAGTGAGACTTTCTTTTTGGTGTTGGTGGTGAGAATTTTCTGGGGGGGATATCGGGGGGATGTGACCTCAGGACTGCATTTCCTCAAATGGTGGTCGAGACCTTTCGTCTGCAGAGAGTACCAGGCCTTTATTTGAAGCTGGCTTATATTAGAGGTATATTTGCTCATATTTTAGTACAAAGTCTCCTTGTTTCCTGATCTGTTCCTGTTTCTAATAAAAAGCCCTCTAGCATTTCAGTGGACAGAATCCCTTCTAACAAGGCCTTTATTGTGAAACAGTTTTAATGCGCGGGGTTAAATGATGACAAATGTGAGTGAGTGTATCAGGATGAATGAATAAAGGGTTAAACACCACCATTGTGTCAGTTTGAGCCCCGTAAAAATACATTTATTGGAAAACAAAGTGGATTACAGCAGATTACAGTTGGCTCATGCAAGGATGGCGAAACGTTGAAGGCTGACAGCACCAGAAACTCTAAAAGTGTATTCTGAAAAGTTAACTTATCGTCAGTGACACGTAAATCTACACATACGATCAATTTAGTTTGTTTGAAGTATGAGAAGTACCAGAGGCTTCCCAACATAAAAACAAAACATGTTTCAAACATTAATGATTTACAGCACAGTCAAATATCTAATCATCAGATTCATCATCCTCACCATTATCATTGTCTTCCTCCACATCATCTAGAACAACAAGTTCATTCTTAAATAGCTCCTCTTCATCTTCCTCACCCTGGGCTGCTTGGGACCGGTTCTTCTGACTCTGTTGTCGGAGCTGGCTGAGCGCCTCCCGCCCGGCGGCGCAGGGCTGTCCCTCCCTGAAGCAGAGGATGAGGTCGTCTTCGCTGCCGTCCCTTTTCACAGACAGTCCACAGACTTTAAAAGACTCTCTGATCAGATCCGTGTCCAGTTTGGCCCAGGCAGTGACCACCCAGTCCACCAGCAGGCGGCGGGCCGGGACTTTTAAGTAACCTACGGCGGTGTATTCCTTATCTGCGTCGCCAGCCATCCACAGATCGTAGGCATCCTGCAGACTCTGCTTGAAGGGCCGGTTCCACATCACATCGGGGGCGTGGATGTATTGGGCGCAGCCTCTCGGGATCACAGCAGTTGTGATGTTGTAGCCACGTTTCAGTTCCGCTTTGGTGGTGGCACTGACGTGGCAGCGGTACGAGTCCCACACCAGGAGCCGTGGGGTCACGTTGACTTTCCCCACCACGGACTGCAGCCAGTCTGCGGTGAGAGCGTCGTTCATCCAGCCGTTCACAGATGTGTCGATCACCGCGCTGGAAGTCTGCTGCTGCATCGCCTTCACTTCATCTGCGGCCCCTCTGAAGACGACGTACGGCTTCAGTTTGGTGCCGTCGGCCCTGGCGGCGAGGACCACGGTGAGGTGGCTTTCCTTTTGTCCTGTGGTTTTCAGAGCCTCGCTCTTGGCTCCTTGTGTATCAGAGGTGGGGGACACTATGTCAAAGCAAACTACAGTCTCGTCCATTGCAATGATGTCCCTCTCTACAATCCCTTCAGAGCTCACAGTCTTGCCAACATAGTCAACAAAAGAAACTAGTTTCTCAGAGAGTAGATCAGGGTCTTTGTGGGCCACGGTGGCGGGACATCGAAGTGAGGGGTCGTTGCGCTGTAGAAATCTTTGTAGCCAACCTGTGCTCGCTACAAACGCCTTGCCTCCATCGCTCACTGAGGGGTAGATCTCCAACGCTTTCTTTTTTATCATGTTTCTTGATACTCTGCTGTGTTTGTTCCGCATTGAGTGAATCCACTCTGAGAGCCTCCTCTCCAGCTCCAAGCTGACCTTCTTCCTCCCTCCTCCGGTCAGCCGTGCTCTCTCCTTGTCAGCGTGCAGCAGCTCCTCCTTCTGTTTCTTCCAGTACCGGATTCTTTTCGAGTCAATGTTAAAGTGTCTTGCAGTTTTCTCTCCCGAGTTTTTCTCCGCGTACTGCAAAACTTTCTCTTTGAATTTGAAATCAAATTTCCGTCTGGGCGCCATGCTCCTCTACCGTGACGTACATTAACACACAAACACCCGCAGTGACTGAAAAAGGACAATAACACTAGATGAGTAATCCAGAACAACAAAGTGTTGAAAGTAACATGATTACATTGTTGAATGTATTAAATGAAAGCAATGGAAATGTACATTAAGCTTAGTTGGCATGCACATTATATGACAGGCACCAGTTTATCCACCCTTGTTTGTTTCCCAGGCCTTTATTTGAGAAAATACAGTATTTCTAAAATCCCGGCTACGACCCTGGAAAGTGTGATGGGCATTATTTACCTCACAGACAGACTTATGGAAGCCCATCTCCGCCAATGTGATGGAAAAGATCCTGTCAGCCGTTATAATGAGAAGCTGACACAAGTCGTTGTTTTGAGAAAGTTTCACATTATAGTGACTGACAGGGTCTTTTTTTCACCACATTGGCGGAGATGGGCTTCCATACGGACTAAATGATTAATTGAATAATGAGAAGAATCGTTAGTAACAGCCCTTCATTTGATTTAATGATCGTCACCTGAACAAAATGACTTCTCTACGCTTCATTTTAAACTCTGCACAGCTGACAAAAAACACCTTAAACCAGACTTCATTTATATTTACGCTACTTTTACAAACAAAACCCGACAGTGGAAACAATGGGACTCATTTACAACCGAGACTTGTCTCTCCAGTAAGTTCGCTGTTTCACACTTTATTCCGGGTTTGTCCCGGGTTTGTAACTATAATGTAATAACGACAGTCCGGCTGCTGCTTCATGCGTTGAAACAATGAAATAACGGACCGAAGCTAACAGGCTATTAACTCCCCGGCTAACGCGCTCAAAACCAGTTTATATCGTCTTTTCGACCCCGCCGCCTCTACCGCCGGATGTGTTTATCTGAAATAAAGCTGCTCGACCTGAACTGACAGGAAAACCTCTCAGGAGAATCACTTTAACAATGAAATCTTCGTGTTTGGACCACACTCACCGACTAGCTTCTGCCCGCCGAGACGCTAACGCTCATTTCCTTGTTTACCTCCAGCGCAGCCAATCGGCTCGCTTCAGCAATCTGGCGAATGACCAATCACAACGATCCCGTTGACAAAGCCCTCCTTTAGCCACAATTATCGCGAGATCTCAGCCTGCTTTAAATCCTTTCTTGTAATCTTTAAATAGATGTGAGAATGATCCTATAAACCGAGTTTTACAGACATAAACCATCAATAATATTACAAATAAATTAACACACATAACTCACAGACTCCAACACTTTATATAAAGTTTATTTTATTGTATCAAATGGATCCGTGATGAAGAGGTTTTAAAGCTGCTGGCTGGTTTGAAATCAATATTATATAACAACATTACGCAACCTTAAACTCAGACAGAATATGTATATGCTGCTGAGTAACTGGGTTATACTGTGTGTGTGTGTGTGTGTGTGTGTGTGTGTGTGTGTGTGTGTGTGTGTGTGTGTGTGTGTGTACAGATGTAGGTCATTTTGTCCGCTAGCTGTCAGGACTCTGTTAACACACACACTGTTATCTCCATAACCTTTTCTTTGGTGTGTGTGTGTCTTGTCAGCAAGAAAGAGGGTCGAGCGAGCTTTATTTTCATCAGACAGAGAGAGAGAGAGATTAATGGAGGGAAAGTGTTGAGTAGATTTAGTATTTTCCAGATTACAGCTGCTGCAGTCCTTTGTACTTTCTTCCTGCAACTGTTACTATGGTTACTGCTACTAATACTACTGCTGCTACTGCTTGTACTAATACTACTACTTGTAGTACTACTATTGCTGCAGCGGCTGAAGTGGTTTTCGTGATATTTTGTGTTGAAATTGAATCTTTGTGGCTCGTGGCAGAAGTGGAAGTTTTGGGTCAGGAGGCATGAGGCATTCTTGAGTTTGACACGTGTGTGTGTGTGTGTGTGTGTGTGTGTGTGTGTGTGTGTGTGTGTGTGTGTGTGTGTGTGTCTCAGTAATCACTGCTGGCCTGTTGAGGCAGGCTGAAACATCCCATTCAGCTTCCAAAACACAGCTGTTTCTGCACAACACACACTGATGTTGACTGAATGGATCTGCAGCCAAGACGTCACAATAAGAAGCTTTTTCCTCCTCAATGGAAACAACAGCTGCAGAAACAGAAGCTGCAACTTTAATATCTTAATCTTTGAAATATTTAAGCTGTAGTTCTCTCTCTGTCTTTTATTTCTTTATTGTTTTTTCTAGAGTTATTTGCTTTATTTACACAGATAGACAGATTAGATGCTTTATTCATCCTCAGGGAGAAAGTCACGCCACAGCCGCAGAACATGAACAAACCACACAAAGAAAAGTGCAAAAACAAACGTACAAAAGTACTAACATAAAAGTAAAAAAGTACTCCCTTTAAGTACGGACAAACTGCAGTAAGGTGTTTTCTTATGTGCTTGTCCTGTTGAGGGTCGCACTTTATTTTTCATTTACACCAATGCACCATCTTTTATTCATTTATCATATGTTGAAAACTCTTCTGCAACAGTAACTTCAGTTTTCAGATGAATGTAGAGGAGTAAATATTCAAAGTACCAGTACGCAGCAACAGCAGGTTTTTTTGTCAGACAATCAATTATTGACAAAACTGTACCCTCAGGTGAACTTCGCCAACGAGTACATGATGTTCGCTTCAAAAACACGAATAAAACTGTCAGAGGAGACAGGTGACAGATGATGAAAGAGGAGAGAGAGTAACTGAAGATTGATGGTCAGGTGACCACAGCAGGAGTCTCTGCACACTAAACCAATGATCAATAAAGCCGATCAATAGATTAATGAGACCCTTTCATTCAGAAAAACATGCTCAGTACTTTTACATGAAATATTGATGGTTTATAACACTTTTTTTGTATTTCTTTGGCTTTGAAGTGAATCTGTGGAAGCCTAGAGAGGACAAGTGTGTAATTATTTCTTATTTTGACAGAACAGTCTCAACTTCAGGTCCAGTTACTTGCTTGTTCTGGAGCTTTCAGCTATATCACAAGCTGTCTCAGTGGATGCAGTCAGTAGACTAGCTGCTAGGATGCTAGTAAGTGCTAAGATAGTTCACATAGACGTAACTAGCAGGACGTTACCTCTTGTTTTTCTTAAACTTCCATAAATAATGTCTGAAATTTTTATCAAACAAGCGGAGGAAATAGTACATTTGTTGGGGACTAGTTTCAGCGGTGGATTAATCAAGCAATGAGAAGTAATTCATATTTTACAGTAGTGGAAGAAGTACTCAGATCTCCCCTCTTATCTTATTTTAACCTATAATAATACGTCACAATGTATTTTATTTGTTGATTATATTTTGTATTATTAAACTGATTCTGCAAAGTAACTGAAGCTGTCCGATAAATGTCGTGGAGTAAAAAGTAGAAGGCAGCAGAAAATGGAAACACTCAAGTAAAGTACAAATACCTCAAAATTGTCCTTAAATACAGTACAGTAAATGTACTTAGTTGTTTTCCAGACTTTGGCTCATTGATGTGTTTTTAATGGGGCTCTATGGATACACACTCGATACTTGTTAGTAGCGGGTGAATTTTAATGTGAAACTGTATGAACAGACTCAGGATTAGATAGAGTGTCAAAAAGTGAAGAAACTATTTGTTCAGTGTTGACCTTCTGTTGTCTGATTCTGTGATCCAAATATAGAATTACCCAGTTTGACGCAGTAATTCAGTATCGAGCAACATGTGGTGTGCTGAGGTAAATACCTGTCTCTCACAGGCCATCTGCAGACCTGGATAATCCCTGTTAGAAGATTAGAGACGGAGAGAGGAGAGGAAACACAGCAGCACTCAGTCAACACTTCTGAAGAAATATCACCTTTACTGGTGACATGTTTTTGGACAGTAATCGTTTTTGGACTGGGAAAGTTGTTTGGTTTTGCTTTAGGTGGTAACAGGTCTGAGGTTTTTATTGTGAAGGGATGAGAATAAGTTACATGGAGCTGCTAAAAGTTTTAATCGTGGCTGACTGAAAAACATTTGGCGGTAAAGAAGTTGAAGCTGTGATGTGGATTTTTTAAACCAAATCTGAAGGCTCCGTTACTGTGAAACATTTTGAGCTTTTATTGTGAAAGATGGACATTTTGTGTAAGCTTCTTTTATGAAAGACTGAACACATTTTGGACATTTTTTGTGGAGAACTGGAACACTTTTGAGCTTTTGTTTTGTTTGTCAACCATTTGTTTGTGACGGATGATAAAAGTTTGTTGTGAATCGTTCAGTAGTTTTATTGTGAAAAAATGATATTTTGAAGCTGTGTAAGATTGTGACATAAAAGTGTTTATTTATTTTTATTTATTTATTTATTTTATTAAGAATTAACTAATTTTACTGTGAAGGATGGAAACTTTGAGATTTTTTAAAGGACTGAAGGCTTTTCAAACATTTATTTTACTGTGAAGGACTTACTAAATGTTGCTCCTTTACAGTTAAGAATTGAAAAATCTTGAAGAAATTTTTTAAGGAAAGACCTTTTTTGGAAGTACTGGACGCCGTTTGGATTTTTGTTGTGAAGTTGAGTAAAAAAGTTTTTAAAAAAAACAGATGCAAGGGGCTTTTATGATGAAGGGTTGGAAGTTCTCTGGGGCTTTTATTGTGAAAAGATGGTTAACGAGGGAATAGTTTTTGTCGTGTTCATCGTCTCTGATCTGTCCTGAGGGCGGAGCTGGGCATCAATCACCTGTCAGGACAGGATGATTTCATATGTGGAGTGTCTGGGCGGTGAGGGGGCGGGGCCTGGTGTGGCGTCACGCTGCTGGAACGCCGGTCCTGATGAAGAGCGAGACGAGCTTCTTCCACGCAAGATGGCCGCCCTGCAGCCCAAGACAGAGGGCAGCCTACGTCGGCGCCTTCTCAGCGCCAAAATCCACCAGCACCACGACGCCATCTTGGGGCTGAACGCAGGTGGTGTTAGCAGGCCGGTGACGCCCTCGGGTGACAAAAAGCTCCTCCCACCTCACTTTCAGTATCCAGGCAACAGCCCTTGGTACCGGCGTCAGCACCTCCCACCAGGACCCCATGTCCACCCTTCTCTTCCTCCGGAGGCTCATGGGAAACTTTTCCTGGCTCCAGAAGCTTATGGGAAACCCAACCCACAATCCCTTCAGCTGCCGCGCTCCGCCTGCCCTGTCCTCACCCAGCGGCGGCGAACAAGTTCAGGCCCCCCCACCCCGGAGCCCCGCCCGGGCTACACCCTGCCCGTCCCCTCTCCTCTCAGTGCCCCGCCCCCCTTCACGGAGCCTGAGGTGCCGCCACAGTACCGCTACCAGCCCAGCAGGAGGCGCAGGACCGGCTTCTTCTGCTTCAGATCCCGCCAAGGGAGGAGCTCCGGGATGGAAGCCACACAAACCACGCCCCTCCTACATAGAGGTACTGCTAGTATAGAATTCTGGGTTGTGGTTCTATGTTTGTGTGGACTGTTTTCATATAGTACTGCTACTACGTCTTATACTACAAGTACTACCACTACTCTGTCCCAGCTGGTGTAGCTCAGTTTAGTCCTGAATGGTACTTTTTTTAGCATAATTTGGTTTTTTGGTCCTGCTGATCCCAGTTAGCTGTGTTTGGCACTACATAGTCCTGATCCCACTTTGCATCTGTTTAGTCCTGAATTGTCCCCTTGCTACCAGCTGCTCTTGTTTGGCCCAGTTTGGCCCTGAATGGTTCCAATTAGCTTAACTTAACTCTGTTTGGCCTAGAATATGGTCCTAGCTAGTCTGGTAAGCTCTGTGTTGTACTAAAGGGTCCCAGCTAGCTTGATTTGGCTCTCTTTGGTCTTGATGATTTCAGGTAGTCTGGCGGCTCTGTTGGGCCCCGAATGGCCCCATGCTTACCTAATTTTGGTCTTGAACGTGTCCCCAGCCAGCCTGGTTTGGCTGGACCTGCATGGCTCCGGGAAGTCGTGAATGTTTCCAGCTACCCTGAATCGGTTCATTTTTTGGCCCTGAATGGTCCCAGCTAGCCTGGTTGGCCCTTTGTGGTCCTGAATGGTCCCAGTTTTGGCTTTGTTTGGTTTCGTTAATCCCATCTAGCCTAGTTTGGTCCCAGCTACCCTTATTTCGCTCGTCATTTGAATGGTTGCGTGGTCATGTTTTCCTGGATTTGGTTCTGTGTGGTCCTGAATGGTCCTGAATGGTTCCAGTAGACCCTTTCACAGCAGTCATTTGTATTTGTCACAGCAGGAACAGCTCAGGTGACATTAATGATTGTTACGTTATAATTAAGTTATCAATAATGTTATAAGTTGCTATTTCTGCCTCGACGAGTCCCAAGTGAAACAGGTCTGTTAGTCCGGTTCGTCCCTGTTTGGTCCAGTTTTGAACATTTGCTGCCTTCAGTTAAATCAGAGCAGAAACTCGGCTGCGTTGTGCCCGCAGGTCTCTTCTGATAACTCTGATACACACTGATACACACTCTGATACACACAGTGTGCTACTGCCTGATCAATAATGTATCACAGCTCCACACAGATATTATTCTCAGATAACTCAAACACAAACACACTGACTCTCCATGTTCTCCCTTAATTAACTCCCCTGTGTGTATAATCTCCTCTGTGTGTGTGTGTGTGTGTGTGTGTGTGTGTGTGTGTGTGTGTGTGTGTGTGTGTGTGAGCTGGGATTAGCTGCAGCTCCATACGCTAGGCTAATGGCTAATTCCTGTAATAACAGATGCACAGGCTTTACATGCAACAGCTGCTACCTGTTAGCTCCACCCACTGGTGTCTGACCTGCTCCATAAATTATAGATTAAATGACAAATCCATTCATAAGCTGAAGTAACGACTTTATTGATCAGGTTTGATTTTAGCTGATGGTCCTGGTCACGCAGGAAGCCCCGCCCCTCCACTCCTCTGATTGGACAGCAGAGTTCAGAGTTGAACAATTTCCAACTATATTTACACACTGTGACATAATCATAGCGTGGCCTACTTACTGTCTAATTAATTAAACTAATTAAAACAGCAGAGAGGTGACGACAGACAGACAGACAGACGGACGGACGGACGGACAGGCTGTCAGGCGTGAAGACAGAAGTAATGAGCTGCTCCACTGGCCCAGATAGTTGGCACATTTACAGACTGGAAGTGTCCCAGTTTGTGACTGGTGATGAAGGTGAGGATGAAGGTGATCCTAAACTCCATCAACTAACTGTACATGAACATGAATATTAATGGTGGTACAGGTGGTATATGTGTAGTATTTGCAGGTACTGTAGTATCTGCTCGTGTTGTGTGTGTATATGAAAACGCACACATACATGCACATGTCAGTATATCTGCTCGGTGAGACCCTTTTTAATTTTCATGTTCTCAAATTAAATGAGAAATCAGGCTCCTTTTGTTTGATTTTAGACCCCTTTTGACCCAGAAGTCCTCTTAAACCTCTTTTGTATAATAATGTCAGTGTCCTCTACCTAAACAGGACTGTTTGCTGAGCTCCACAAACGGTGACATTTTCATTTGTGGCACCCCGAGTGCTTGTAATTGTGTCTGCAAAAATCCACGAATGTATAAAATCAGCTGAAACATAAAGGCCTTAAAGTTGGTCCTTGTCCTGAAGAGGGCTCCTCTCCTCTGGTACTAAATCAATTAGTTTTTAATCAAATAACCAGATCCTAATGGAGACTTGGTAAACCCGGGTGTCAGTAAGGGTCCTGGGTCTCAAACTGAGACCTTAACCCATCCTGGACCCGTCTTTAAGACCTGACTGGATCCGACGGATACTGCTGAATTTGAGACCCAATCCCGACCTTGTGATATAGCTGAAAGCCCTCAACGACCCATGGCACCCCTTCAAGGACCCTGTTTAGCTCATCAAGGACCTCTGTTACTCTGTTAAACCCCTTGGACCTTCTTAAGGACCATTTGGGTCTGCCCAAGAACCTCTGGTACCTTATCAAGACTTAAAGACTTAAGGACCCCTAGAACCCCAAGCACCCGCAGACCTCTTCAAGGACCATTTAAACCTCCACAAAGACCTCTCGTCCTGGTCAGCAGCTGTGACGAGAAGCTGAAATGTCCTCACAAAGATAAAATGTCCTCAGTCAGTTTAGTCCTCACAAAGATAGAAATTTAAGAACACAGAGAAACGCAGCAAAGACAGCGAACACAGAGAATAAAAGATGAACAGCCTCACATCTGAAGCACACACACACACACACACACACACTGTCAATTCTCTTCCTTCATCTCCCTTCATCTACAAAGCCTCATGTTTCGTGTGTGTGTTAATGCAGTATTTGTGGGTAACTTTCATCACCTGGCGACACACATAAAGGACACACACGTGTGCTGGCTTCCTGCCAACATGGCGTGTGTGTGTGTGTTGGTGTGTGTGTGTGTGTGTTGGTGTGTGTGTGTGTGTGAAAGAGAGAGAGACACAGAGAGAGAGAGGGGCGAGGGAGAGGTGGGCGGAGCGTCGAGCTGCGTTGCTGCTGCTGCTCTGTCTGCTGCAGCCTCACCAGAGTGCGTGTCCAGTGTGTGTGTGTGTGTGTGTGTGTGTCGTCGTTATGGTTCTGATCGGAGCGGCGATCAAATCCGTCCTCAAATATCTCAACAAGACCCGAGGTGAGTGTGTGAAGCATGTGTGTGTGTGTGTGTGTGTGTGTGAAGCATGATGTGTGTGTGTGAAGCATGATGTGTGTGTGTGAAGCATGATGTGTGTGTGTGTAATGATGAGCTGGTTTAAATCTGCGCTGCGGGGCGAGAGAGCATCACTTGTGTATACAGAGAGAGATGCAGCTCTCTGATTGGCTGTCAGGTGTTAAAATCAGATGTAGTTCAGGTCAACAGCTTTCTAATTCAGAGCTCAAGGTGTGTTTAACTGCAGGTTACCATAGCAACAATACAGATAACTGACTCAAGGACCCCTGGAACCTCCTCAAGGACTCCAGGACCCTCTTCAAGGGCCTTATAATTCCCTCAGTGACCTCCAGACCTCTGGTACCTCTCAAGGACCATTCGAGTCTCCTCAAGGACCATCTCAAGGACCACTGGGACCTCTACAAGGAACATTTTAGTCACCTCAAGGACCTTTGGTGCCTTATCAAGGACCTCTGGAACATTTTCAAGGGCCCCTGGGCCTCCTCAAGGGCCCTTCTCAGGGATCTCTGGAACCTCTCAAGGACCCTTCTCAGGGATCTCTGGAACCTCTCAAGGACCCTTGGGACCTCCTTAATGATCAATGGGACTTCCTCAAGGAACCTCTGAGGGTCTTCAAGAACCCCTGGAACCTTTTCAAGAACCTCTAGTACTCCTCAAAGACCCATGGCACCCCTTCAAGGACCCTGTTGACCTCATCTAGGACGTGTGAACTCTGTTACTTCTCATTGAGCCCTTGAACCTTCTGAAGGAGACCATTTAAGTCTCCTCAAGGACCTGTAGTACCTTATCAAGGACCAGTGTTACCACCTCAAACAGTTAAGGACCCTCTTTAAGCACCCCTAGAAGCCCTCCAAACACCTGGGGACGTCCTCAAGGACCATTTAAACCTCTGGTACTTCTCAAGGAACCACCTCAAGGACTCCAGGACCCTCTTCAATGTATAATAAAGGAGTATCGTGTAAATGCGACTGCGCAAATAAACATCAAACCCTGGTTTCAGAAACCTGGATTATATTTCCTCAAACCTTCACTTCATTGGTGTTTTCAAAGCTTTCGCCTTCATCTTCATCTCTTTGAGGAGGCTGAAATATGAACGTCAGATTTTATTTTTGTCCTAAACAACCAATCATTTTAGTCTAAATATTTCTGTAAACAAAAGTGATATCAAAATACTGGACAGAGGATCACTGAAGCTTCGCTGCTCGATGTTTCGGAAGACATTTTGTTCGTTAGTAAGAACGATAAATGAATTAAACACAGCGTCATCATGAATTCACATTTTGTTTTAATATCCAAGACTTTGTGTTGCTTTACTTATTGTTTATTTTTCTACTTGCAGCTGTTTACTTGCTTTGTTAGAGATTTAAAATTAGTACTCAGCCAGTGAGGATCCGATAAATGCAACACGATGAGGATAAAATCATTTAAAGTAACTCGTGCCTCTAATTTAAGTCATAACGGAGTGAGACACTGTGATTGTGATGTAGTGTTTTGTGCCTTGCAGTATTATCGTGTGACGTGTTGTGTTTAATTTCACGGCCTCGTGATGAGTTATGTTGTATTTAGTGTTGAGTAGTTTAGTCGTTAATTGCAGACGAACTGGGATCAAAATGTTGTCTATTTAAATAAATTAGTGGTTTTTGTCTTCCAGATGAATACAATGTGTGTTTGTCAAAAGAGAAACATTTCGGAGTCAAAGCTCCTCTAAACTGCTGAAAACTGAGACAGTAACTTCACATCTGTCCACACATCTGTCCACAATCTGCTGCTCCTTCAAAATAAAAGCCCCTCCCGGCACTGTGTCTCTGAGGTCACCTTGAGGAGTGCTGAGTGCAACACTGATCATCTCTGTTTCTGTGTGTGTGTGTGAATCTGCTGAAACAAGATTAAACACACAAAGCAGTCACACACTGAACTGTGCTGTACTCTGTGTCTCTGCAGCAGGGGACGGGGACAGTAAGTGGTCTGTTCACTACACTACCCAGAAGCCCCAGCAGGGTCTGCTCTTCATCCCTGGGAAAAGACGATCCGGCAGCGCTGATGATCTGCAAGGTCAGAGGTCAACCGCGATCATCACCATGAACACACACACTGTAGTTTATTTTGACTCAACCCCACATACACCGTCCTGCTGCCCCAAATACTCACTAGAGCACCAAATGTGGATTCATCCGCCGCTGAAAATAGACCCCAACAAACACACTTCTTCCTGTTTCTTTGATAAAAACTCCAGTGAGCAGCTGTTTTAAATTACTGAACCTTTTTTAAACATCACACTGTATATTTGTGAGGTGTTAAGTCGTCCGTGGGAACCAATGGGCTTGGAGCTGAGAGCCACAGACAGGCAGTGGGACAGTATTGACAGACGGACTAACATGCTGTTGTAGAGTAAAGATACGCACACTCTCATACCTTAAGTCTGTGACAGGATTAGCCGACAGACATCAACACACGCTGACTTTGCCCACTGATCTCCTGACCCAACACACACATGCGTTTGTCTCTCTATACTTGTGAGGCCCCTCTCTCTAACCTAAACCTACTGTAATTCTAACCTGAACCTTAAAACCAAGTCTTTACCTCCTAACAGTCCTTTGAAGTAGTGAGTACCATTCAAAATATCCTCACAATGCAGAAATGTCCTCACTAAGATGGTTTAAAACTGAAAATGGTCCTCACAAAGATTTAGTGCGGCTTTAAACACCATCTACAAAACTGCAGTACTCTAGAAAGAAAGATACTCTAAGCTTGCTGTCTCACTAACTCTAAGTATTCAGATTGTTTACTTAAGTAAAAGCAGTAATACCACAATATAAAAATGCTTAATTACGTATTAAGTAAAAGTCCTGCATTAGTAAAAGTACAGAAGTATTATCTGATATATTTCTTATTATTTACTGATGCTGAATAAAACCCCATTTTGTGGTTTTGTGTTTTCACAGATCAGATTTGAGTGCTGATGAAACAAACAGCTCTTATTTTGGTGATTTTAGCTCTTGATTCAATCTAAGTGATCGGCTATTGAACAGTGAGAGCAGATTGCAGAGAGCTGCAGGGGTCTGCAGCGCACGCACACACACACACACACACACACACACATCGCTGCAGACTGCATCACAGCAGCTGCAGTGCCACATGTCACCAGACAAAGGACTTCCTTTCATGTCAACTGTATCAATTAAAGCTGAATTTATACTTGATTGATTGATTGATTAAGAGGAGTCTGCACCATAAGCTCACACCTTTTTCAGCTGATTTATTGATTTACTGCAGTTTAACTAAAACACACCATAATATGTTCTTGTGTTGAGGTGTCCCAAAATACTCATTACGTTGACAGGCTGATTGATTGATTGATTGATTGATTGATTGATTGATTGATTGATAAGCTCTTGTTAGATGTCTTATTATCATCTTTAGTATATCATCGTGCTTCTGTTCTCTCATATATGTGTGTGTGTGTGTGTGTGTGTGTGTGTGTGTGTGTGTGTGTGTG
>NTHP01000597.1:29869-53036 GCA_003416845.1 Oplegnathus fasciatus
ACACACACACACACAGTGACACACACATGATATTAATATGGATACAGTGCTGTTGTTGACTCATGAATATGAATGAGGCTGAACAGACTGCAGCAGAGCAAAGACGAACACCTCTTTCATACAGGACACACGTTTATGATACAACAACAGTAGAAGTACTACAACAATGTAAAAATACTCCAAGTCCTACGTTCAAAATGTAGGACATAAGTATTAATAGCCAAATGTACTTTAAGTATTGAACATAATGCAGAATGGTCCCTTTCATAGTCTTATATTTATTCAGTCATATTGGGCAGTGGTGGAATGTATCCAAGTACATTCACTCAAGTACCTTACTTGTACTTGAGTATACTTTTATTTCCTTTTTTAGTTATTTTATACTTCTACTCTACTACATTTCAGAGAGAAATATTGTACTTTTTACTTGCTACACTACATTTATTTGCCAAAATTAGTTACTAGTTACTCTACAGATTTAGATAGAAAATATTAATCATCAAATAAATTATTATATAGATTATTATCATAGAATAAACTACCCATCAGTATATAAAGTAATTAAAATGAGCTCCACTTTTACCAGCTGCAACATTAAAGTGATGAACACATTAATGCATCAATAATTATAATCCAATGGTATAGTATATATTATTCTGAAATGGGCCATTCTGCATAATGAGTACTTTTGGTACTTATATTTCGATGCTAATACTTTTGTACTTTTATTTAAGTAACATTTCCAACAGCCCTGTTTTCAGCTTTGTGACAGTGTATTTTTCATCATCAATGGCTCTTTAATGGTTTATTTGGTTTGGGAAATACTTAGTACTTCAGTTTATTTGAAAAATTTAAAATCACTAAATTGAGCAGAAAATGCTCAAGTAAAACACAATTATCTAAAAATTGTACTTGAGTAAATGTACTTAGTTACATTCCACGGCTGTACACAACTGTCATGTCAAAATAAAACTGTCCATTGGACTGTTTAAATCAGGCAGGTTCATTTTGATTGTGGCTCTGATTTATTTTGACCCTCTCTAATCCAGCTGGATGCGGCTTGATCTACTTTGATCCAGTTCTGGTCTGGTTTGAACTCCCTGCACTAGTGGAGACTCATTTTGTTTTACTGCCATCTGCTGGTCAAACTGAACTACTGACACAGTCATTATACCATTACAGAATATGTCATCTTTGTTTTTACCATAAAGTGTCTCCTTTCTCTCTGATTTACATCTCTCATTAATTTCTTTTCTGTTTCTCACCCCTGTTTTATCCTCTCTACTGCTATTCCCTCCTCCTCTCCTCTCAGAGGTCCAGATTCCTGGACCTTCTCTCTCAGTCTTGCTTTTCAGTTTGTTTCAAGTTTTCAGTTTGGAGGAGAAAGGTAAACATGGATCAAAGAAGACTAGACTAGAATAAACTAGAGTACTATCCTAGTCACACCCAACCAGACTTCACTAGACTCTACTGGGTTTAAACTTGACTTTACCAAGCTGAAATATAGTGCACTCCAATTACTACAGACACTACTGGGGTACAACAGGCTCTACTAGGCTAAACCAGATTCTCCAGAGTTTGAATCCGACTCCTGCAGCTTAAACTAGACTCTCAACTAAACTCCCTACCAGGTAACATGAGATGCTAATGCGATTAAACTAGAATTAGGCAAGATCATTATTCCCATTACTGAATTTGAGCGACTACGTTGGGGTTACACTCTACTGGGGTTAACACTACCATGTAAAACCAGACTACACCGGGGTTAAATTAAACCCTATTGCTGTTCATCTGGACTCCATTGGTTTAAACCAGACTCGACCACATTAAGCTACATTTGGAAGTTTACTACAGTGACTTAAACTAGATTTAACTGGGGTTAAACCAGGCTGGGTTACACTTTACTGTGGTTAAAATCAACTGCACTGGAGTTTAACCCAACCCTAAACCGTAAAATTACACTCTACTGCAGTTAAACTGGATTTAACTTGGGTGAAACTTGATTCTACAGGGTTTAACCTGGCTCCTCCTTCTACTGAGGATTACATTAGTTTCTGTCTGGCTAAATTAGACTCAACTGGTGTTAAACTAGACTTTGCTGTGGTTAAACTTGACTCAACCAGGTTTCATGAGTTGCTAGTGGGGTTTAACTAGAATCAGGCAAGACCAATCGATCCTGATGTTAAACCTTTTTAGCCTTAAATTAGAAGGCCAAACTAGAATTAATCTCCTTGGGTTACACTCTATTGAGTTTAAACTTGGCTGTCCCATGTTAAACCAGACTATACTGGTCTTAAATTTGACTCTACTGTAGTTAAAAACCAGTCTCTTCTGTGATTAAACCTGAGTGTTTAAACTTGAACTACAAACCTGGGTTACACTCTGTTTGGGCTAAATTTGACAGTCCCATGTTAAATCAGACCATACTGGTTAATGTAGTCTTCATTGGGTCCAATCTGAATCTACAGTTTTACTACAGTCCACAGTTTAGTTAACCTAGACTCTACTGGGTTTAAACTTCATTCTTTCAGGCCAAGTTAGACTCTAAAGTCGCTAAACAAATGTGTAAGTTAACAGTGTATGTGTGCACTCAGTCCTCAGCTTTCTCAGATGAAGACGAGAGGTTCATCTTGAACAACACACGACCTCTGACCCCGCTGGTCCTCAACCCCGTCCCCCGCACCTCCTGCTGGGATGTCTTTGCCCCCGCCTACGAGCCAACAGTTGACATGGAGATGGAGCCGACCTCCCGCCTTCCAACACCAGAGGAGAAGATGAGACAGCAAGCTGAGGCAGTTGGAGCTGATATAGTCCCAATCAATATAACAGGTAGCTGACTGGACTCAGATCTCAATTCTAATATAAGGAAACCTGAGATTTGACTATTTGTCTTGAGATTAATCTTGAAATTTGATGTGGATTTTACACTTGACTTGGAACTGAGATTCTACTTATTCTTGAAACTTAATTCGGAACTCAATTCCCACTTGAGACTTGAGACTTGACTTAGACTTGACACTCAACTTGGAATTAGGACATGAATTGGATTTGGGACTCAACTCAGACTTGAGAATTGACTTGGACTTGGCATTTGACTCAACTTGAAGTTAGGACTCAACTTGAAACAGAGCTTTAACTCAAACTTTGGACTTGAAACTTGACCCAGACTGGTCAAGTTTCACTTTTCACTGTGTTTGTTGTGTTTTCGTACATGTGCGGTCTTCAGGTGAGAGTTTTGATCGTCAGGCCAGTTTTCGAAGAGTGGTTTCCAACAGTGACTCGTTATCCCGGCGACCCCGTAATCTGAGCCGCCGCAAGACAGTTACTGGAATACCTGATGATGTCAGCCAGAAGCTGGGTATAAGCTCCAACCATTAATTACCCCATTCATAAATCAATCACTTTATCTCCCTCTAATGTCACCTCTTGCAGCACTCCATCACTCAGTGTATCAATCAGTTCAATCACCTCTTTTATTACTAAGCATTTCTTCTTCTCCTCCTTTATCTCCTCTGTTCTTAAATTGTCTCTCTCCAGACTCGCCTTTGGTCTCTTTGGTTCTTCCCGGTCAGTTCTCCACCGTGGATCGACCTGCCTCCTGCACCACAGCCCACCAACAGAAAAACATAGGGGAGGAGATGGAAGAGAAGGAGAGGGAGGACGTCAGAGAGGAGGGGCAGTTATCAGCAAGAAGGATCCGCGCCCCAAGAGGAGAGGGGATGTCCAGCCTCATGGCCTCCCTTACCTCCTCCCCACCTGTCAACTCCTGTCATGACCACTCCACCTCCTGCTGTGCATCCTCCTCGGAGGTCCACAGCCTCCCTCGTCTGGCAACCAACTCCTCTCTGAACTCCGAGGCCAGCTTTAACAGCACCTCCTACAGGACACTCAGTGCCTCCTCATCTTGTTGCCAGGTCAGTTTAGGAGAAATCATTGTCACAAGTAGCTCAGTAACAAAAACAAAAAGTAAGATTCCTTCCCTTTCTGTTTTTCTCCTGTTTTCTTCTCCAGTCACAGGATCTACAGGGTTTCCCCAGCGATCTCCAGCCCCTGCTGCCCTTTGACCCCACTGCCAGAGTCATTCCCCAGTCTCCTTCTTCCTCACCCTCTTCTTTTCCTTCATCCCCCGTCACCTCCTCCCTTCCCAGCACCCCCAACCGTGCCCTGCAATCAGAGTGGTCTTACCCCAGCGATAAGCCCCTGAATGAGGCTGCCCAATATCACAGTTCCCCTTCCTCCTCCCACTACCTCTCCTCTTCCTCCATCGCAGACTCAGAGTCTCAGTTTAGCTACCAGGCTCTAGATGACCAGACCGCCACCCAGCAGGACACCCAATGCTCCTACAATGGTGGCTTCTACGATGGAGAGAAGTGGAGCTACCAGCCCCTCTCCCCCAGCTCGAGTGTCCACAGCAGCCGGACCGCAGGTGACTGGAACAGCATCACCCAGGAGATGAGATGTGTTTCCAGGGAAAGTTGGAGCTGTGATCCCCTGCTCTCCTCCGGTCGCTCTACACCTTCTCACACTGACAGCAATTCCTTGTGCTTAGACAAAATGACCTCCTCTCCCTTGCTAAACCGTGAGAAAAGGAAGTACAGCACTTCTTCCTCGTACTCTCGCAACATCACCCGCAGCATCTCCCTCCGCAAGTCCAAGCGCCCGCCTCCTCCACCATTGCGCTCTGACTCTCTGAGGCGCCGGCCGGGTCGTAGCAAACCCTCCCGCTCCTCCTCTAGTCCCCGTCTGGAGCGGAGCCCCCGCCTGGAGCACACCACCCAGCGGACGCCCACATCGTCTCCCCAGACCTTCCATGACCCCTGGGTGCCCAGGAGCAACACCAAAAGACGCCAGAGTGGACTTAACTGTGGGACAGTCACGACCTTTGAACCTTTAAACCCAGACTGCCAGGCTGCAACCTCCGTTGACTATCCTCCATCCGAGCACCTACCACCAAGCCCCGGCCACTCCCATGCCCACGTCTTTACCCCTGGGTCTCCAGGCTCAGAGGAGGAGGGCCTGAGATTTACTCTCAACCCCCAACCAGCTGCCTCCTCCGTGGCTGGGCTGCAGCGCCTCGCTTCACCCTCAAGTGGCTACTCCAGCCAATCTAACACCCCCACTCCTGGTACTCCTGTGTCTTCCCCACTCACCCCCTCCTCCCCTCTCACAGCGAGCCCCGGAGCCTTCTCCCTACCCCCGACCTCCCCGTTCTCTTCTTTACGCTCGCCTCCCTTCCCCCTGTCCCCGGCTGTCTCCTCCCTGCCCAGGACGACGTCTCGGGTCGAAGGGAGGCCAAAGCCACCGGTGCCAGAGAGGAAGTCATCACTCTTCTCTTCCCTCTCCTCTTCATTTTCCTCCACCTCCTCCCTCTCCTCCTGCACCTCCTCAGACTCCTCTGCCAAGCATCCTCTTCTCCCTGCTCCACCTCCTCCTCCTCCTCTACCAGAACATTCCTCTCCTTTGCCTCATGCCTTCTACTCCCCCATTTGTGAGTCTCCTCCTCCCGCTCCTCCCCTTCCTCAGCGCTGCCTGCCTGCTCCTTCTTTCACTAAACTCTCTGCTGCTCCTCCCCCTCCACCTTCATCTCTTCCTCCTCCCCCTCCCCCGCCTCCTCCACCTCCTCCTCCTCTCCCACCTTCTTCCCTCCCCACTCCTCCTCCTCTTTCTCCTTCCTCTCGGCCTCCTCCTCCCCCCTACTCCTACGCCATTAGGCAGACCTCCCATCATGCTTTGGTGTCTACTATGTCATCATCAACCAACTTCCCTCCTCCCCCAACTTCCCCACCTCCTCCTCCCTCTTCTCCTCTTCCTCCCGCTTCAGAACTCTCAGAATTGCCAGTTGCTAATCTTCCTCCTCCACCACCACCTCCTCCTCTGCCTACTCTCCCCACATCCCCTGCCACCCCCCTCTTCCCACCAGGCCTTGGCCGCTGTGTTAAAGTGGCCACACACCCCTGCCCCCTGGTCACTGCCCAAGCTTTGCAGGGCGTCAAGCTTCGCTCCGTCAAGAAACAGGAAGGCCTGATCACTAGCATCATGCTAGCCAATGCTGCATCTGCTGATGCTACACTCCATAGCCAAGCTGACACATTGTCAGATAATACTAATCATGCTAATATTATCCATGTTCTGCCAAGCCAAGAAGCTCATCCGGACAGTGTTGTGTTGGCTAATGCTAACCTTGATGGCCGGGCCAACACTGATGTTAAGCTAGTTGGAACTGGATCACAAGATGCTTGCTATGATCTAGGTAGCAATGAAGCTAACATAACTAGTGCTTTAATGGGTAATGCTAGCCTTCATAGCCCAGCCAGTGCTGATGCAAAGCAACCTGGAAGCAAATCAGATCATGATTACTACAATCTAACAAAAAGTGAGGTGGGGACACCCAACGATGAGTCATCCTATGCTAATCTTCAGAGCCTAGAAGGCATTGTTGCTAGCACAACTAACCAGAGAAGCTCTGGGTTGAAGCAGACCAATGGCGAAACTCCTCAAGACACCCAGTACAATGAACAAGACAAGGAAGATTCAGATATGTATGCTACACTGGCAAACAATCAAGTCTCCAGTACTGATAGTCCCTGGGTCAAAATGTGTTATGGTATTGACAAAAAACGCATCAACACAATTATCCAACATCCTTCTTTGCAACAACAACAGGTCACAGATACAGTGTTAGCAGATGCTAAGCTAACTGAGCGTGTAGAGAAACAGGAAAACACTGAGGATGTTTGGCACTCAGATTCTTCATACTGGACTCTCTCCGGAACAAAACAAGAGTCTCACAGAGAAAGCAGAACAATACAGTCAGAGAGCAGAGATGCAGCAGAGACAAATGACAAGAGTAATTCAGAAATGTGTAATCACGATGCAGCTGCTGGAGATTCAACAGTATATAAGGATTCAAAACAGAGTAATTGGGTCTTTAAGCCAGGTAGCCCAAGGAAGCTCCACTCCCCAGAGAAGCCGATCCCACCAAAGAAGCCTGATCTTTGCATTCTGGGTCTCATGGCGTCCCCAGAGGCCAGACGAGGACCAGGTCGGTGGACAAGCAGTGGACAAATCACAGCGCCTTCTCCTGGGCTCAACAGCCAATCACAGCTTCCCGCTGATTCCTTCTGCACACCTTTGCACACTGTTAACAAAACGACAATTCCTAACAGATCAGTTACACATACAACTTTACCTGCACACTCAATGAATGCTGCTTCTTTGCCTGTAAACACAGCACCTGCTGACATCACCACACACTCACCTGCCAGCTCCCCGCAGAGGCAGAAGCCACCGATTTTGCACAAGAAACCAGATCTCTCATTGACCTCACCCAAAACAACTAAACCACTCTTTGCATCTAGAAATACAGGGGAGGCATCCAAAGGCACCTCTGGGACCTGTGGCACCCTGGGGATCACTGGTATTTCACTGACTCAGAGCACCACAGGGACTAGTAGCACCTTAGGGTCCATTGGCACCTCGGGGATCATGGATACCACAAGGGCTGAAAACACTTTAAACGGGACCATGGGTACCTTGGAGAACTGTGGTACTTCAGGAACTTGGGACACCATGGAGACCAGTAGCAACTTAGGGACCATGGGCATCTATGGGAACTGTGGCCCCTCAGGGATCATGGGTACTGCAGAGACCCAGAGTATCAAAGGGGCTCCAAACACTATTGTTGGGACCATGAGTGCTTTGGAGAACTGTGGTACCTCAGGAACATGGGGAACCTCGGAGACCTGTACCACCTTAGGGAACTCAGAGACCCATAGAGCTACTTCCACCCAGACAGGGGGCACCCAAACTGGAGCAACAGACCCCTGGTGTGCTGGAATCATCAAGACAAGATTTTATAAGGATTATGAGACAACATTTCATAAGAGGATGATGAGGTCATCCCTGGCTGAAGATGAAAAGGAAAACGAGAAAGAGAGGGCGGAACAGAGAGTAATGAAGACAACGATGATGATGATGTCATCCACCACAAGGAAAAAAGACAAAGCAAGGAAGAGGAGGAAGAGGAGGCCAGGCAGGCAACTGCTGATGATGTCATCAACAATGGAGCCCTCCCCCTCTTCGTCATCATCATCGTCGTCATCATCATCTTCATCCTCATCTGGAGATGAACGAGATGTGGCGAAAGAGAGAACAATGCAAACAAGTGAGAGGGTGAGGATGATGAAAGTATATGATCAAGACACTAGTGACTCTGAAAGCTCCTGCACTCTGAATGGTCAGAGCAAGTACTCCCTCAGCAGTGTGCTGTCCACCGACAGCCTGCGGGGGGAGTTGTCGCTTCCAGACCTCCTGATACAGGAACCAGAGGAAGAAGAAGAGGAAGAGAGGAGCAAGGAGGGAGCAGACAGGAGGAGGGAGGAGGTGAAACAGGCTGGAGGACCTTCAGATGGTAAGCTGGATTTACTGAAGTCGCTCTTAGGCTCGAAACCCCCCAGTATTTAAACTTAAACTAAGAGATCTCACTAGTCGATTGTTCCTGCTTAGTGAGCCAGTCGTGTTGAGCACATTCAGCTGCTTTTGGCATTGGAGACAGTTATGAGCCAGCAAGAGAGCCAACTCTGGCATATACAGTATATGGCTGCTAGATTTGACTAGAAATTGGGGTTGCAGACTTTGGTGATTCAGGCTGAGAATCAATTCTATTTAGAGTGTCATTACCTGGAATCAGACCTCTGTATCTGGGCCTATGCTGGTACACCATTTATGTCTAGTATGAGTCTGACACCCAGGCATGCCATTTCAAGGCCACTGTGGGACCAAGCTATTGTGTCTCAACTAAATTAAGGTATTCTGTGGTACTTAAAGATGCATCGCTCTACTGCCCCTTACGTCCGATCGAAAAGTAGAACCATACACCTAAAACAGAGACTTGAAGTGCTTGAATTGGGCCAGTACTTAGATTTCTGGCCAACTGCATATCAATCCTTATTACTACATACAGCTACTCTAATGAATGTAGGTACATGTAGGTAAATTTCTGTAATAAAGTGAATTCAAACAAGCAGTTGTCTTTCAGTTTTATAAGGCCTACAGTTTCTTGTATGTATACGGGGTTCATGCCTTCATAAGACAAAAAACCACAGAATGAAGTTACACTCAAGTTTTATGGACAGATCAGTGATAGAAAAAAAATGAAGGTTGTCTTAGCAAAGATAATTTGTCTTCAGACAATTCAAGCTCTCAAAAGGAGTGCACCTGGCTGTCTTATCTTTCCTCCTTCCTCCAGAGACAGAGTTTTCTAATTTATCTCTGTGAGAGACTAAAGATAGGAGCTTCTCACGGAAGAAGGGAGGATGCTTGATTTAATGCCCTCTACACACCAAGGTCAAACTTGCCCACACACATGCAGCAAAGGAGATGAGAGACACAACTTTTATAGTTAATATATAAAATACACAAATGGGAATATTATAAGCATAATATAAGCAGTAAATACGAAATTTCCACCACAGTACACGTAATGTAGTTTTTGTGTGTGTTGGGCAAAGTGGGCCTAGTTTGTTAGTTATGATACAATATGTGACCTTGTTCAGTCAGAAAGTCCAGCAAGTATTGGGGTAAATCTTTTGATAATTTGTACACATGAATAACTATTCATATTTTGTATTGTAAACTAATAAGTTAAATATTTCCCCCAAATATTGCATGTGCTGCTATTCAAGCTGCTGGTTTAGAGTACAGGCACCCTTTTATTCCAATTCATGGATGATTAAAAGTAATAAATACTCAGTTTTAATTCTCTCTTTGTTTCTTTGTACAGCTGATCTGTTCGTCAGTGTTTCAGCAGATCAGATGTTTGTCTCTGGTCGACCACGAACTACAGAGGATCTATTTGCTGTCATCCACAGGTAGGAACACACAAACAGACACTCCACACTGTTGCTGTACCAACCAATCAACCACATTCTCATGTGTATGCTTGTTTCCTCCCTCTGCCCCTGTGGAGCAGTGCAGTATGGGAAGGCACAGCGTGAATTCCCTGTAGGCGGGGTTTGGCTGGAGGTAAAGCCTGTGATTGGTCACTGAATGTGTAGTAGATGGAGTTTAGTTGTTGACCCTGGGTAGGTTTAACTAGATATCCAGTTATCCTTCCTTGTTTGCTTAGTTTTTCTTTTTCCATATCTATTAACTGCCCCTTCTCTCCTTTCTTGTTCCCTAAAAAGGAAGCTTATCTATTTCTTGTGCCCTAAATGGAAGCGTCCTGTCCCGTTGTTCCCAAACTTGTAATTGTCTGTTTTCTTTGTTCCCCAAATACTTCCTAGCTCTGTGACTAAGCTGCTTCCATCTTTCCTGACTACAATACTTCTAGTTCTCTTTCCTGTAAATGGAAGTTTTCTACCTCCTTCCTTCTTTCTAATTCCCTAAATTTGAAGCTTCCTTACAAATCCGTCCCTGCATTCCCTCAAATCTTGACTTTTTAATTATAGTTTTGTTTTCTTGTCATTCAGTAGTTTTGTTTTTTGGCTTCCACAGAAGAATGGTGCAAAATGTTTTGGTAAGTGAGGCAGCAGGCCCGAGTGCCTTGCTCAGGGGTAGTTCGGCAAGACTTGACAAACTGTGACTGGTCTTTTCCTGTTTGTCTCAGGTCTAAGAGGAAGATGTTAGGAAGAAGGGATTCAGAAGACGACAGACATCATATCTCGTCTTCCTCTTCCTCCTCCTCCCCTCCGGTCACCCCCACGGACCCCCTGCCCCGCGCAACTCGACCTGCAGCCCTCAGAGGTCAAAGATCAGTGAGAAGCGAGAGCTTTAAGGCTCTCTTGCTGAGGAAGGGTAGTCGGTCTGATTCGTCTTCTCGAATCTCGGCTGTTGAGCGGCTTCGCATAGTCGTTGGTCCTACGGCCACTACTGACCTCCAGAGTGTGCTGTCACTGCCACCACCACCACTACCACCACCACTACCACCACCAGACCAACCCCAAGACAAACCCACAAGCTTGTCCCACACCTCGGATACATGTGATATTAATGCCCACCTGACTCTGGACATACCAGTGTCTCCTACATCTCCATGCGGTCAGAACTTCTCCATGATGTTCGGATGGCAAAGGGATCTGACGCAGAATCACCCCCTCCTCACCTCCTCCTCCTCTCCCTTCTTCTTCCTCTCCTCCCCCTCCATGCGGCCTCGTTCCCTCACTCCTCCCTGCTCTTCCAGCCGACGATTTGCTTCTCGCTGCCGCCTCTACGCCGCCCCCATGACCGCCATCCTTGAAGGAGAAAGTGAGGAGGAAGAAAAGGAAGTCGACGAGGTTTTCATTGAATCTCCAGGAACCAAAGGAGAATTGAGCCAGAGATTGGTTGAGATTTCTTGATGGACCGGCCAAGTTTATAGATGCAGCTGCAACTTGGATTTGGTAGAAAGTAGATGGAAAGTACCTTTGTGATGCTTTGCCCCTTCCTCAAATCCAGTTGTTAGAGATCACAGAAAATCTTACCTGAATGTGACGATGTCTGGGTCTTCCACAGATCCTTATCAGGTTTAAAACTGTTCACGGACATGTCGCACTGCCTCAGTGAACTGAACTGAACTGGATTGGACTGACTTGCGGCCTCAAGTTGTTTTATTGAATGTACTGAAGCACACTTTGCAACTCTCTGATAAAGGACATGTCTGTAGTAGCCACATTGATGTGTCAGAAAACTACAGAAGCCTGGAAAGGACATGCGTGGAATTATTCCACGTTTTTTCAAACGATTGCGGAATCACGATCTCAAGAAAACAAACTTGTTGCGATGACACAATAATTTTCTTCTGAAAAATAACTTTACCCCAACACCTCCAGTTAATGTACTTAAATTGAAACTACTATCTTGCATTTTTGTCTTTTGATAGATTTAGCTTTGTCTTTTTTTTACTACTTGCACGGACACTGAACATATGTTCATATTTTTTTGTTACTTAAAGTATAAAGTTATATTGTCTCGCCCTAGTAAGAGAAATGTAAATTGAAAATCATGCATGTCCATCTTCTCTCTGGCTTACAGTAGCAAACACAACTTTTGACCAAAGAGGACATGGAATTATTTTAATTTTGACAAGAAACTGATTTGAGATATCATAAAAAAAAGATTGTTTTCTTGAGATCACAGAGTAAATGTCACAATAATTATAATATAGTATAATAATAACATTTAAGCAGTTATGTTTTGGGTAAGATCATTGGTATCAATTTAACATTAAACATTGACATTAAATCAGCAATCTGCTGATCCAGTTGGCATTAACTTAGCAATAGGTATTGAATTGGCCTGTTTAGGGACTGTTTAAAAATGATTGGGGTGACGTTGGGGGGGCTGAACCTTATGTTTCACATTTTAAAAAGAAAGATTGGTAAAACTCATTTAACAATAAATAATAAAGGAAAAGGATAAAGCATACTGAATTAAAGACAATGTGCCGTGATTTTAACATTTAATGTGTGCAGCCAATACGCACATCGGAAGTGAAATTAGGAATTGCCAAATTTATGACAAAGACATAATGCATCACATTTAAGAAATATTCCACCCTGTCTTTGTTTGAAACAAGAGCTACTAACTGCTACTCTTCTGGTAAGTTCCTGTTTTGTATTATAGGAAATTTGGTTTTACTTGCAAACATATAGAGAAAGCTTCAAGTGTTTTGGTTGCAACTTGGTTAACTGCAGAAGAAGGGAAAATTAAATTTGTTCAAATCGCTCATGGACTGAAAACGCACCTAGAACTGATCATTTTAGTAACTTTTTAAACTGTAAACGGCCTCGTCATGGCACATATGAAATATGTATGATCTGTTTTTGAAATATAGGGAAAGAAAATGAATAAACTACCCTCCCCTTGTCTCCCCCCCCCCCACAGTATCTTTCATTAAATCAGTTACAGATCACCTGATTCTGATTACATTAAATCAGTAACAGATCAGCCAATTCTGGCATCATATTGAGATCAAAGCATCCTCAGTTTCCAAACGCCTGAACAAAGTGAAACTAACTGGATGTATTTGTTTTGTTATTTCAAACATTTTTAAAGTCATGCTGAGCTGTTGGCTTCCTCTCCCAGGTAAGGCAGCACTGGAAATATTTTAACAGCAGCTCCTGTTTGCATGTTTTATTTTGACTTTTGACTCAACATAATAATTCAAAAGTCCCATTTTGTATGTTATTACCAGCTATAACCTGACGCTATAATTAATAAGGGATGTTTGTCCTATACTGTAAATAATCCTGTTTCATCTTTATATGTCATTCTGTTGTCTTGTTTATGTTGCTGCTGCTGGATCTTCACTTCTTTTCTGTAGCATTTTATTCAGCTTCAGTCTCCATTTTGACGAGTCATGGAGCCTCAGTTTCAAGCCTCAAATCTGATTTTTTTTTTCTTAAAGTAGCAGGTAGTGAGACGATGTAACAGTCAGAAAGATGATATAACTTTTTAAGGTGGAGGCTTTGAATTTAGGAACATAATTATCTTCTCTGTGCAAATGTAAGAGATTCAGTTTTATTAAAATTAATACAATTTAACTGGAAAACTGTTATTATAGAGAGAGAATGAAAGTGATAAATAGGAGTAAATGGAAAGCTGAATGAAAAGTATTATGTGTGGAGAAAAAGGAGAAAGATGGAAGTCAAGAAGCAGGAAAAACTGGAAACATTTAAATGTAAATAAAGGAAACTGTATTCATATGAGCAGATGGAGAAATGGAAGCAATAAAGGACAAACTAAATTTCTGAAACTATTCATTTGATTCCTTGTCTTTTTTATTTTAAAAGGGTTGTGAACAAAAAACTACAACAGTATACTTTAATGCAATTTAATAAAAAACCAGCAATCTCCAACCTTAAAAATGACCACAGAGAAGAATCAGAGTTTGAGCAAAAACTGCAATAATTCACAAAATTCAGATAATAATTCTACACTTTCTAGGTTTCTCCAGAGCTTTCAGCCTCATCACACAGTCTTCATCAACTCTAGGTTCATGGAGATGTGTCTGTTGACATGCACACTCAGTAGCTGTTTTCATCCATAGCACTTTTAGGTTGTGGTGGAAGAAGTACCCAGATCCTTTACTTGAGTAAAAGTACAACACTGTGAAAATACTCCATTACAATTACTTCATTCATAATCCTAAATGTACAGAAATATTATCACCTGCTGTGATTGGAAAGTCCAGAAGAGGAACATGTTTGAATGTTTGGAGCAAATCAGCTTCAGTTTACTTCCTGAGATTCAGTGTTCAACTACTCTTAAAGATAAGAGTTTCTGATGAATATCACAATCTATCAGGGTGCAGTTTGTACCTCTGACCACTGAGCGGTGCTGTGGATCAATTCTGGTTGTCCAGATAGTTCAAAATGATTCAATCACTACTTCTCTTCCCGAAGTTGCGTCTGTCAGGTGCATGACAGGAGATTCCAGAGGTTTAAAGGGTTCTTGAAGAGACATCAGGGGGACAAGGGAGTTCTTGAAGAGATCCTAGAGATTTGTTGGGATGTCCTGAGAAGGTTTTAAGACTTTATCTGCAGAATCCAAGGGTCATTGAGTTCAACAAGTCCTTGGGGAGTTCCAGAAATGTGTGGGGTCTTTGGGGAGGTTCTTGGTGGTTGGTGATGGAAGTGGCTCTTGGGGAGGTTTTGAGGAGGTTTCATATATTGTTGAGGAGGTTCTTGTGTAGATTTCAGTGGTCCTTAATAAACTTTAACAAGCTTTAAGAAGTTCTTGAGAAGTTCTTGAAGAGGTTCCAGACATTCATAGACAGATGTCAAAGATTCCCAGGAGCTTCCAGAGGTTCTTGATAAGGTGCCAGATGTGTTTGAGTAGATTTAAAGGGTTCTTGAAGAGATATCAGGGATACTTTAGGAGATTTATGTTTATGTTTTTGATTTGTGTATTCTTAGTGTCCTTGAGGAGGTTCCACAGATGTTTGTGATGATCTTTCACAAGTTCACAGGAGGTTCCAGAGATTGTTGAGAAATTTTGATGGACTCATGGACTCACATGCACAGATTTTAGGGGTTCTTGGTGAGGTTCATTTGAGAGGTCCTAGAATTTAATTATGTTTCAGAAGTTCTGATTAGGCTCCAAATGTTCTTGATATGGTTTCAGAAGTGTTTGAGAAGGGGAAAATGTTCTTCAAGAGATTTAAGAAGCCCTTGAAGATATGGTTATTGGGGACGATCCCGTGGTTCAGGTTATAAGGAGTTTTCAAAGGTTCTTAAGAAGGTCTGAAGGGTTCTTGAAGACATTTCCACTTGAATGAAGTTTAAGAGGTTCTTGAGGAAATTCCAGATCTTTGTGGAGATGTTCCAGAGGTTCTGAAGAGGTTGCAGGTGTTCTCGAGGATGTTCCAGGAGTCTTTAAGGAGGTTTAAGAACTCCTTGAGGTGTCGACTAGGGGGTTGTGGTGGTTCCAGATGATGTTCCTAGGGTCTTTGAGGGGGTTCTGGAATCTCTTGAGATGGATGTATTAGGAAGTTTCAGAGGTCCTTGAAAAAGTTTGAGGTTCTTTTGATATTCCGAAGGTAATCAATCAGGATAAAGGGGTCCATGAGGAGGTTCTTGAGACAGCTTGAAGGGTTCTTAATGAGATTTTAGGTGCTCATAGAGGCTTTTCAGGATGTTTAAAGGATTCAGATACATTTTAGGGTTTTTAACAAGGTCCAAAGAAACAGCGGGTGGGTTTAAGGGGTGTGAAAGAAGTTCCAGAGGTTCTTATCTTAGTTCCTACACCCACACATTATGTTCTCGCCTTTTTATGAATCAGACTGGTGCTCAGATTAGTTTTGGGTTTGCCCAATACTTTTGTCTTTTAATGAACTCCCATAAAAAACCCAGTCACACTGTCCTAACTGAGAGATCCGAGAGAACAAATGAACAACTTGTTCCTCAAACTGCCAGCAGCTCTGTTTGTATGCGTGTTTATGTGTTTTTGGGTGGAAGAGGTCAGATGAAGCAGTCAGACAGATATCTCTGTTGTCAGGATGATGCAGTAGTGTGTCTGTCCTGGAGGAATAACTAAATATCAAGTGGTTATTATTGTTGTTATGTTTTTGCCTCCAAACTCAGAGAAGCAAGACACAAGACGTTTTATTTATGAGGTTTTTTATTTATGTCAGCCTGGTTGAGGACTGAAACCAGGACACGCGTGGCTGCCGGGCGAAGAAATCAAGCAGCTGCATGGTGGTTAGTTTGGTGCTGAGGCTTCAGATCTGAGAATAAAGTTGAATAAAACAGAACAGAACAATCTGCGTACAAAACAGAAAACACAGAGAGCGATTTAAGACAGATTAGACAGATTTAGAGAGCTGTAATGTTTAGACCCATGAACACATAGTTTACCACGATCCGTCTGACCTTTGACCCCTGTGTGTGTGTATGTGTTTAGTCTGTGTCATTAGGAAGTCTCAGAGGTTTTAATTGTCTGATAGTTGAGCCAAAAACATCAGAGGTTTTGTTTTTCTTTCTTTCTCATTTTGTTATTCTGTAGCAGCTTTTTGTGATTCAGTTTCTTTTCCCCTCTCCTCTTCAGTGTTGGTTGTTAGTTTGTTAAAGTGATGGTCTGCAGTGCAACAAGGTCACAAAAGAGGATATCAATTTAGGCCAAAGGTCAGAAGAATGAAACAAAGCTCAAAGACACTGTGCTACATCAGAAAGAGATCACATGTTTCACACCTGCACACACCTGGTGTTGTTTTTGGCTTTTCAGTTAATCACATGTGTGGTTAAGAATTCGGGTAAATGCTTTTTGTGTGTGTGTGCTTTTCTGTCGTCGTGGTAACAGTGTGCTGACGGTAGATGTGTGTGCGTGTGTGTGGAATGATAACACTAAGTGAACCTGGCAGAACGGAACGCTTTCAATGACTTCGTGTTTAGTTTTTCTTACATCTCTCATTGCAATGAAACTGCACCACTGCTAACATGTTTTTATCTGGTTTATTCTGTTCATAAATGTGCTTTCTTTCTTTCTTTTTCTTTTTCTGTCTTTCTTAAGGCCTTATTGTACTTTGGTTATAGGTTTGTATAGCTGCGTCTGAAATCTCTTTTCCAAAGAGGAAGATTTTTGTAACTTTCCAAAACATCCGACAACCAGTGGTGGAATGTAACTAAGTACTCTTACTCAAGTACTGTCCTTAATTACACATTTGAGGTAGGTTCCATAGATTCTCAGCTAAGCTCTGTGGTTCATTAGTTGGTTCCTGGGGTCTTTAAAGAAAAGTCTGTGGCTCTACAGTGTCTAACAGGCCTTGAAAGAGCTTCCAGAGGTACTTGTGAATGCTCCAGAAGTTTTGACGGGGGTTTCTGTGGGTCTTTACAGAGAAAAAAAGACATTTGAATGATTTTCCAGGTTCCAGGGGCTTATATGGAGATTCCAGAGGATTCAGAAGGTTCCAGGGTTCTTCAGAAGGTTCAAGTGTTCATTTAATTGTCATTTTACGACACAAGGTTGTATAAACGAAATTTAAGTTGTAGTCCCTTTATGCTACACACACACACAAAAAATCAAGATAGAACAAACAAAAATCTATTAATATTGGTGGAGTACAGAGGATGAATTTAGGAGTCTGAGGGAAGAAGCTGCTCTGGAGTCTGGTGGTGGTATGGCAGCAGATACTTCTGTATCTCTTGTCAGACACCAGCAGGGTGTACAGGCTGTGGCTGGGGTGGTTATTGTCTTTTAGTATCCTTTGGGCCCTACGCAGGCACCTCACCTCACTGATATCACTGATGCTCAGTAGATGGGTACCAATGATGTTCTGGGCGGTTTTAATCACCCGCTGCAGAACCCTCCTGTTCTAGGCCATACACAAACTATGCCAATTTGTAATGTTTCCAGTCAGGATACTTTCTATTGCTCCTCTGTAAAAGTTGACAAGAACTTGGCATGGGAACTTTGCTCTCTCAAGTTTCCTTAAGAAATACAGCCATTTCTGAGCTTTCTTTACCAGGGTGGAGATGTGAGATGACCATGACAAGTTCTTTGTGATGCTGATTCCCAGGAACCTGGAACTGTTCACCTGCTCCACCTCAGCTCCACTGATGTAGACAGGGGTGTGTGTCCAGTCACATGTTAGGAGACTCAAAAAATCCAGAGGTTCCAGAGTCAAGAGGTCTTTGAAGAGGTTTGAGGACATTTGAAGACTCCTTTAGGAGGGATCAAGAGTTGCATTGGAGGTTCCAATGTTTGAGGAAGTTAAAGAGATGTGAAGGGTTCCTGAGGACATTTAAGGTGCTCTTGGAGGAGGTTTCTTGGAGAAGTTCCATATTAACATGGCATGTAACAAATATTACACCATAAATGCTGAGGAAGTCAAGGCCCAGAGATTCTTGAAGAAGATCTAGAGGTGTTCAAGGACATTCCAGAGATTTTCAAGTATTCTTGGTTCCACTGGGCCTAAGGGGGTTCAAGGGATCCTTAAGGAGGTTCCAGAGGTTGGGGAAAGGTCTTGGAGGTGCTGAAGATGCTGCTTTTAGAGATTCTACAGTAGACTGCTTAACTCTATGTAGACATTTCAGTGAGTCTTCAGGTTCCGGGTGGCCTTTAAGTGGGTTCCAGGGATCCTTTGGAGGTTCTGCAGGCGTCCTTCCTGAAAATGTTTCAGGCTCTGTGAGGAGGGTTCAGAAGTCCCTTAGGAGATATCAGGGGCTGATGAGGTTAAAAGGGTTTAAAGTGTTTTTAAGGACATTTAATGGACTCCTGGGGAGGTTCCAAAGTAGGGCATGTAGTAAATGCTACAGTACTGTAGTGCAGGCCTGGATATGTACAAAGGGGAGTTAATGGCTGTGAGAAAAGTTTGTCGGCACTGCAGTGACCTGCATGAATAAACAGCCTCCACTCTGAGATACAGGGCGTCATTCCTCTGCAAACCTCCCTTTAAACCCTGTATAAATACAGGTTTAAAAAACATTAATACTCACATGTATCTACGCACGTACTCACACATGTACACTGTATATACAAATACATATACATATGACCTGGCAGTGTCCCCACATATATTCCTGATAAATCCTGATTCCCGGTAAATCACCACTCTTACACACTAATGTGTGTTTACATTTACAATCCAACACACACACACTCACATTGAGAGCAGCTGAGTGATTCGATATCTGATAGAGCAGATGAACAAATAAGGGTGGAACTGTGAGAACAAACCGCCATTCACATCAACAGGAAGAGGTATGTGTGTTTAAATTCTGAGCTTTTGACAGTTTGGCCAGTTCCCAGTCCTCATCACTCAGTGTTGTTATTCAGTGTTCAGTTATTGTTGTACTGTGTTATCTTGTGTACCTTCTGTGTGTTCAATAGTCGTTCTGTGTTGTTCTGTGTTGTCTTGTAGTGTTTTAAAGTTTATTTAAAACATCACTGTTGTGTTTTTGTATGACGTTATCTTTTTGTGTGCTTCCATCTTGGTTTGAAGTCATTATTCTCAGAAACAACATTCTCTCTGCCTGTTGACCGGTGTTCATAATAAAGACTTCCATTTTTAATCAGGTACCAACCTCCTCAGACATCTCTGGAACCTCCCAAGAGGCCCTATAGAGACTCCCAAATACTCCTGAAAAGTCCCTGAAACTGGAGCCTCTTCAAGGGTCTAAAAATCGCTAAGAAGTTCCTAAAATATCCCTAGGAACCCTTGGAATATCTTGCTGGACCTCCACAAACTTATGAATGACCACGAGAATCTCCTCAAAAACCCTCAAAGTTGCAATGAATCCTTACAGACAACACAAAGCCCAGAAAACACTGCAATCTGTCCTCTGGACCATCTCCTGGATGCCTGGACCACTTCAACAGCCTCTGATAAACTCTTTAGGGAACTCCAACCCATAAAAACTCCTTTGGAACCTCCTCAAGCACTGGTAATATTGCCTTTAGTGACATCCAAACTCTCCTCTATGACTCCTCTAAAATATATCTGAGCCCTCTCTGCCCCCAAAAACTCATGGAACCTCCTGAGTCCTCTTCCAGAGCCCCAAAAACTTAACAATGCTTGAAACTCAGTAACCCAAGTAACATCTTGTTGGACCTCTAGAACCTCATTTAAGACTTCTGCCCCTGGAGACTTTTGTATGACCAGTGAAATCTCCTCAAAGACCCTTTAAATAACCTCTGGAATCTCTACAAGGTTCTCTCTCGGGGTGCCCTGGAACCAAAAACTCCTGACTCAAGAGTCTGTAAAACCTGCTAAAGAATGCCTGAAACTTCCCTAGGAAAACGAGGAGCATCTTTCTGGACCTCCAGAGCCTCCTTTAAGAGGAGGAATCTTTAGAGCCCCTTCAAAGTCTGTAGCCCCATTACAAATCCCAGAAAATATTCACAAAAACCTCAAAGAACCTAACCTGCCTCAATCCCTCTCAAACTCTGGTTACTAGCAAAGCAGGACTACCATCAAGGAAAGAGCAACTGCATGCGTCAGGGTCCCAGACTTTCAGGGACCCCAAAGCCTCCATATTTTTTGTTTGTCTGTTGGTTTGTTGTAATTTGATTTTAAACCTCAGATTTGCCCAGAGATGTAACTTTGGTGTGGTCGGTTAGAGAGTGATTGTGGTTATGACAGGACATATGGTCACATGGCTGACAAACTTTACTCCACAGCAGTGTCTCAAAATGTGGCAACCACAGTGACCACAACCCCGTCCCCCTTAAACAAGCAATGGACGATTTGCAATGACATCTGAGTAGGAAATCTCCCTAAAGGGGCCCCATGTCATTCCCTCAAACTTTCATGATTGGCGCAACATTGTTGAAGTCTGAACTGAAAGTCAGTGAAGGAAAATGAAGAGGAGTTATCCGTCTGTGAAAAAAAGAAAGAAAAACAGAGGATGAGGTTAAAAAAAAAATGTGCCTGGGGCCCCAACAAACTCCTGAACAGAAGACTGCTGATAAACTTCTTTTTAACCAAATTACCTCAAACAGAGACTCAACAGGGGCCCACAGCTGATTTTTCCAGGGGCCCCACAGTAGCAGGTTAATCCGGCCCATCTTCAACAAGCTCAAAACCAGAGACATCCTGGGGGGACCCCTGGAACCTGCTCAAGCACCCTTACTGGTCTTCAGTGCCTCCTGGAGAACCCTGATGACTACAGTGGTTTGTTCTCTGCTGTTCTCTGTGGCTCTTTAAAATGTCTCATCTGAAGTAAACTCCTTAAATCAGGACAAAAGTGAAGAAGAAGAAGAGAAGAAGCATTTTTCCTTCTTTCCACTGAGAGGGAGTGGTGCACCGCTGAACGCACCAGGCTGCAACTCTCATCTGTCAAACTCTGAGTGTGTGTGTGCGCGTGTGCGTGTGCACGCACGTTAGCTGTCCGCGTGCACACCCATGCGCAGCACCTCCCTCCTCCTCCTCCTCCTCCTCCTCCTGTATTTCCGTAGTCTGGCGGAGTTGCGCGTGTGGAGAGAAGAAGAGACGGATGATTATTGCCACAGAGGAGGAGAAGGAGCGCGCGGGGCAGACACACCTGATCACCCTGATCAGCCTGATCAATAGATCACATTAGAACAGAACAGAGACAAGAGCTGCAGGTTGTCTCGTGCCAAACGCGACTTTAATTGGAGTCTCTCCCGGGACAGGACTGGGCTGGAAGTCTTCTCTTCGGTCCGCAGAGACATGAACCCGTCCAGCTCTCTGACAGCTGCTGCCGGAAGCTGATGATGATGATGATGAAGATGAAGGTGCTTCCCCGGCTCCACGCGCTCCACCAGTGACCCGCGCCGGTCTAAGATGCCACCGGGCCCCGGCGCCTGGCACGCGGCTCGGATCGAGAATAACCCGGGATAACAAAACACAGAAAGACACAAAACCCAAACAAAAGTCACCCCGAGCCGGGACGAGCCGGGACGAGCCGGGACGAGCCGGGAGGGAGAACCCGGGATCAGTGCGCGGTGCGCAGAGGCGCACTGAGACGCGTCAGGAGCCGCAGAGAGACGACAGAGGTAACTCCAGCTTTCATTTAAACTTCATGAAAACGCCTCTTCTGTATTTAATATCACAAAAAACAAACTCTTTGTTTCAGGTGCACTCGAAATTTAAGGACTTTGCATTGAACTTGTCAGCTACAAGTTTAATAAAGTATTATTACTAATGATGATGATGATGATGATAATAACAACAAAGATCTCAGAGTCATGCGTGAAAACACAAACATGAATGAATTTAATTTATTTTACGGATCCGTCATTAAAATGATGATTTGTTTTCAGTGATGAGGAAAACAGGACTGTCCTTCAGAGAAAAGCCACATTTAAAGCTAAATATGAACTGTCTTTATTCAGAAATAATAATAATAATAATAATTATTATTATTATTATTACTATAATTACAAGTAGCAAACGTCCCCAATAACACAGTTAAAGTGGGAACAAAATAAACAACAGAATCTTTTGAGAAATCTTCTTTATTTTACTTTATTAAAACATATAAATGTAAATATGTGCTGAATAATTAAGATGTAAAAGGAAGCTGCAGCTACAAACAGAAAAATGGGGGTTAAACCATCGATTAACTCATCGCTTTAAGACCAATCAATCAATATCATTTCAATCAATCAGTTGATCTTGAAGGTTCATTGTTGCTTTTAGAAAAAGATTCTTGGTCGATTTCTGGAGTTTCGGTTGTTTTTTCCCTGAAGGCCATGAGATGAGGCTGAAAGCTCCAGAAAACGTCCAGTAAGTGACTTCGTGCTGAGAGCTAGATAATCAGGTAGTCAGATAATCAATCAATCAATTAATCTATCAATCAGAAGTCCAAACTGTGCTCCTTCAGGTCCGCAGGCATGCTGCTCCCGAGGCTCCCGGTCCTGTCGGCGCTCCTGGTCCTGCTGCTGGCCGCGGGACGCTGCACCGCGGCGGCCTTGCTCAGAGCGGACGGACGTCTGGAGGGTCGCAGCATGCTGGAGCTCGTCGGCCGGTACCCGAGGACCAGGACGGAGACGGGACACGCCGGGCACGGAGTTAAAACCCCGGAGAGAGAGAGCAGGTCATACCAGGGACTGGGTCAGTAATACTACTACTACTGCAACTGGTACTACTACTACTGCAACTACTCCTACTGCTACTACTGCTACTGCAACTACTACTACTACTACTACTGCTACTGCAGCTACTGCAACTACTACTACTACTACTACTGCTACTGCAACTACTACTACTACTACTACTGCAACTACT
>NTHP01000597.1:53654-64649 GCA_003416845.1 Oplegnathus fasciatus
ACTACTACTACTACTACTGCAACTACTACTACTACTACTGCAACTACTACTACTACTACTACTGCTACTGCTGTTGCGAGGCTTTTGCGGTCTGATAAAACCTTGTAAACTTGAGATAACGTCTTTATCACTCTGCGGTCTGTGGCTCCGGTTTGAACTGAGGAAGTGATTCATGAGCTCAGAGTCACAAACATGAATGAATGAGTTAATTAATTAATGAGTTAATGAGTTAATTCCTGTTTTTTCATCTCAACACGACAAAAAAAAAACACAAAATCAACAAGTGAAAGTTCTACGTTCAAAATGTTACTTCAGTAAAAGTACAAAATTATCAGCATCAAAAGTAAAAGTACTCATTATACAGAATATATAAATGATATTATTGGATTGTATTTATTGATCATTAATTTTAATGTTGCAGCTGGTGAAGGCGGAGCTCATTTGAATGACTGTATACACTCAGTGGCCACTTTATTAGGTACACCTGTACAACACAACAGCTCTGCTATAAATTCGACCTTTACAAAGTTTATAATGTTCAGTTTTGACTTTGTCTGAAATGTGTAAATTCGACTTTATGTTTTATCACTGAGGTCACAGTTAAAGGTGCTGTTGTTCTGGACTACATTACACTGAGAGGTGTTTCTAATGGTTTGTCCTCCCTGTTTACAAACTACTATACTACTTACTATATTACTATATATACTGCTGGTAGTTTAATCTGTAATAATACACCATCATTTATTTGTTGATTATATTTTGTATTAGTAATCTGAATCTGTAAAGTAACTAAAGCTGTCAGATAAATGTAGTGCAGTAAAAAGTACAATATTTCCCTCTGAGATGTGGTGGAGTAGAAGGAGAAAGTAGCAGGAAATGGAAATACTCAAATACAAGTACTTCAAAATGGTACTTGAGTAAATGTACTTAGTTACTTTCCACCGCTGCACATAATTGATCCAGTGTAAAGCACTGACATAATTCTGGGTTAAGTATTTCTTTATATTATTGTTGGGTTCTCAGAATCTTTATTGACAAAGTATTTTTGGACACACAGTGTACTTATACACAAACATGAACATACAGCTGACACGTACAGACAAGTCAGTAAAGTAGGTCCAGGATGTGCAGCCTGCTTGGGTTTACATTTACAGCAATTCTAAATATATAAACTGTAATATATATGATTTGTGGATTGATTGATTGATTGATTGATTTGAGTGTCTTGCTGTGGGCTTGTGAGACACTAGATAGTAATGACAGGCAGGGTGGTCACATCCTAATAATCAGTTCCACAAGGTGAAAACATTAACTTTGTAAAAGAGAAATGTTTTTAATGTTGGAGTTTCTCTGAATCAAAACTAAAGAGCCGACACCAGTCGACCAAATCAGATCCTGGTTCTTCTTCTGAACAGCTGATTCTTTAGCTCACTGTGAAACATCTTCAACAAGAAACTCATGAAGGACCTTTATATCTGCTCAGGTGTTCTTACCTGAGACCTCTGTGGTGATACGTGTTTATTACACAGGGATATTTGACTATCATCACATGACTGAAGTACATTTACTTTAGTACAGAGTTGCGGTACTTGTACTCTGCTGGAGTCTTTTCTATTCATGTGACTTTCTACTTCTACTCCACTACATTTATCTGACAGTTTTAGTTACTTTACAAATTAAGATTTTTACACACAAAACATCTGAAGAGTTTATAAAATCTGATGTTTTGTTATAAATTAAACGAAGTACAGCTGAAACTATTAGTCCATTAAAGGTAGAACCAGTAGGACTGGTCGGTTGCTGTTTGTAAACACAACACTGGCCCCTCCTCGCCGGCTCAAAGCTTCTGGTGGTCCCACATGCTTATGATCTGGTACCTGGTCGCTACGTTTTTATAGAGTCCCGCCCCTCACACCCTGCGCTGTTACTGGCTGGGGGCTACACACCACTGCCCAGAGGTTGACGCCCAGAAACGTCCCGAGCACAGCAAAATAAGAAGATCCAGGCAGAGGGCAGGGTCTCTGCAGATACAGACACCGCCACACACTTCTAGTGGCTCATAAGTAATGACTGAGAGGGGTTATTTTTGGACTGATTGTTAATAACATGTGAATTCTTTGCAGTTCTGAACGTCACATGTGCATCGTTTTGTCCAACCAACAGAGTGTTCGTGACAGTTTGAAGATCAAACTTGAGCTTATTGTGTCAAAATAACCACATTTCAGTTTGGATAAATAAAGCTGAGAGAGAGATATAAAAAGTCGGACTGGGTTCATTTTAGTGCAGAAAAAGCTCAGAAATGATGCAGCGCTCCGTCACTTGTTTTTGAAACCTCACTTGAGAACTTTGTGTTGTTTGGATCAGAGAGCTGAAGTCCACTTTACCTCATCAGAACATTTACAGTCGGGTCCATTAGTGCAGTCAGCTGATGCCAAACCATCAGCGGGTCTTCAGCCTGTGAACATGGCCGGTCCTCTGCAGTGTGGAGGCAGCTGTGATCACAACTGTCCAGGTTTCTACCTCACAAGATGTCAGCTGCTTTGGTCCAGAACAAAACGTCTTGATCCTGGATGAGCTATAGGACAGTGTAGTCCTGGACCAATCATACTGCAGACTGAGCCTGGTTTATTATGAGTACTGTTAGTTACACCTGTGATATCTTTTGTTTGAATAATGTTGTCCTCTAATATTCTGTCTGTATTGATCTGTTGAGAATTGGATTCAGACTCAACAGAATAAAGTTCAAATGCAGCTTTCAACCAACAGCAGCACTTAAAAGCTGCGATTCAGTCCTGAGTGACTCTGTGCTGTCAGTGCAGCTCCTCTGACATTTTGTTTTCACACTTTCAGAAAGTGTAACTGAGCTTAACTGTTAAGTTTCATTGGCTGAATCAGAACCAGGTGTGTTGCCGAGCAGGTTTTCACATACGAGGAATTTACCTGTTTTGGTCCATAAACAATAAACATAGTGAGAGAAAAGAAAAAAGAGGCTCTGGTCCAAGAGCCCCCTGACCCCCCCAGGCCCCTGCATGGACCTGTGCTCAGTAGACTGGTTCAGTTATCCATCCTATTGGCCAGATTGGCATTAAATTAACTGTGAATATGAATGTTCCCCAGAGGATGATTCCTAATATCTTTTATGACCCCCCTGACCAGATTCACTTTTTGGTAATTCAGTTAAAAACATGGAAGTCACATCACAACCGACCAACACTACAGAACATCCTCTGTCTTCCTTTTAATGGAGACTATCTGACTAAATGTAAACAAATATAGGCTAAAACAACAGAGCTCAAGCTGTAGCTCACAGCTAACTCACTGTCTCCATGGCAACATGTGATCAGATTGGCATCCAGATATGAATGACAGCATGAGAGGTAATTCCTGACCTTGAACAATCCTGGCTCAAAGTGCACTTGCCACCTCTTTCCGGAGCTTTTGAACTGTATCACATGGTCTCCATCTGTGGGTGGAGTTTGCTCGGTTGTCGTGGAGATGGATCTGTTGACATGTGAGCTCAGTAGCTGTTAACACCGCGTGGAAATGCGTCTGGAAATAAACTTTATTGTTATTATATTACTACTGACATTACTACGGCTACTGCAACTGCATTTGTTTTACCAGAGTTTGTTTCTTGTTTCAGAGGGTCACCCCAGAGATCCACGACACAAGGAGAAGTTCATCATACACCTGACAGGTATGACCTGCTGTCCCGCATTGTCCTGCTTATACAGCCTGCGAGCAGTCCAAAGGTGTTTTCACGCTGCAGGCAGAGAAAAAGTTATTCACACAAAATCACCCTTTACAACCTTAAAAGGACAAAAAGGTGAGGAGGTAAATAAGAGACACCTGTGAGTCGAGGGAGGGGAAACAAAGCAGCACTGAGGAGAGAAGAAGACTTTATTCAGTTTCTACCTTTAAAAAGAAAAACAGTTTGACGAAGCACCTGTTTGATCCCTGCAGCAGGTCTGAGTGAATATTTTCATTTTTCCCTCTGTGGACGTCTTGTCTTTGTTAATATATATAATAATGTAACTCTCTGAAAAGGACCATTCTGCCCAACGAGTACTTTTACTTTAATACTCAAGTATTTCTACACTGCGGTAACGCTACTTTTACGTAAGTAACTCATTAATGTGTGTTGGTGTGTGTGTGTGTTTGTGTGTATGTTGCCTTTAAAGTCACCACAGAGCTGTGTGTTTAAGAGCGGGTTCCTGTTTTTGTTGTCTTTACTGAACTTCCACTGATCTGCAGGTGGCTGTAAAGCGCCAACAAAGGCGGCGAAGAAGAAGAGTGTTAGCTCGTGAACAGTGAACAGTGCAGGTTTCAAAATATTCAAAAATAAAAATCTGCTTTGCAAATGTTTTCTGAGGAAGGAAAAGTCTGAACAAAAACAAAAAGAGCACATTACACATATTTTAATCTTTCCATTGACTTCCTGTCTCTTGTAGAATTTAACATTTAAAGTTTATAAAGTTCTGAATGGTTCTAACTCCTCCGTACTAACACTACATTATGAAGACAGTTCAGATAAAAAAGTTTATTATGAACAAAAACACAAAAATCCATCATGAAACACCTTTAAGGGCCTTTAACAAACTTCTTTTATTTCTATTTCATTTAATCTTGTTTAAAATTGCTGTTCCTGTTTTATTGTATTTTGATGTTTTGTTTATTATTTGATCATTGTTATTATTTATTATTATTATTGCCAAGAAAACCTTCCATGAAAAGTCTCCTGTTTTTTATCATCGCTGGTCTTGATCCTCTGATGAAGACCATTAAAGTTGCGGTTGAAAGCTCTGAGAGAAGCACGTTCTTGTTGTCAAACGGCTTTTTCAAAGGTCAACAATGAACTTTATCGCTCAACATGAAGTTTTTCTACTTTAATTTTGTGTCAGCTGATTTTTTAAATGTAAAAATGTTGTTTTGAGTGTTTTTCTCTGAGATGGCGGTCGTGATCAAAAGACACAAACGTTCAGTGTTGCTAGGAGACGGGACGTGTTGAAGGATTTGCAGGTTTATTTTATGTTTCTGTGAAGTTTAAAGAAAAATGCTAACGAGGCCTTCTGTCCAATCAGAGTCCAGTATTCTTAAGTGTGTTTGCTCCTGTCCTCAGGTCCTCTTTACTTCAACCCAAAGTGCAGAAAACATTTCAACAGACTGTACCACAACACCAGAGACTGCACAATACCTGCCTGTGAGTACACACACACACACACACACACACACACACTGTTATCAGTGTAATCGTGTCAGAACAGCAGCAGCTCTTATGATCTTAAATCATGCATGTCGCACTGTGTTTATCTTGGAGAGAGTGAGTGTATGTGTGAACAAAGAAGTGTGTGTATGTACTGTATGTATGTGTGTGTGTGTGTGTGTGTTAAAACAAGTCTTATCCTGTTTTTGATCTCAAACAACTCCTGCAGCAACACGACACTGTAACACTGAAGGGAATCGAACCAACGACCAGCGAAATAACTCTGACCTGGTTTCCTGGGTGTGCGTGTCTTTCCACCACTGAATAAGACACACGAGTATCAAAGAAAAATAAACAATAATACTTGTAATTTAAAAAAGAGGCTCTGTGACTTTATCTGAAGGATTTAAAACACTTCTGTTTTTAGAGACTTTAAGTACAACTGAAGTTCACTGCCAACTTATAAAAAAAGGTTACTGAGTGTTTTTATTAAGTTTTTATGGTACTTCGTGTTGTGTATTTGTACACATACACCTCAGGACCAGGCTGCTGTATACATGCTGTGGTGTAATCATGTATTTGGGCCTACAAACGTTAAATATGTTTAAAAGCATCGCAAACACGAGCAGGTTTCATGACGTTTACACCGCCTGCTTTATCATTACAGCTGGCGAATTTGTCATGTGACTTCCTACGTTTACATGTGACTCAACAATCAGAAAACAGACAAAAACATGCACTTAAAAATATTCCAGCTAAGCATTTATTACAACATTAAAACCTTTTGCTTTTCCTGCTGCAACAAGCCAGGCGTGACAGTTTTTGATTTAATTAAAAGAAATTCACGTGATCCTTTTCACGATATTTATCCAACAAATCAGACAACTTTTGCTCTCGGCTAGCAGTTTCCCTCTGCCGCCAGTCTTTGTGCTAAGCTAGGCTAAACACATCCTGGGCCTTGTGCCCCTCCAGCTGTAGATTGTCTGTTTTTAGAAACCTGTTTTTAACCACAGATAAACATGCTGTGCTGTTTTGCCCTCCTGCAGATTATAAAAGATGTGCTCGTCTGCTGACTCGATTGGCCAACAGCCCTCGCTGCACGGAGAGATAAACAGACTGAGAGACGGTAAGGCTGCGTTTGAACTCATTTATATGACAAAACATACATCTGAGACATAGAACCCTCTCTGAAGAGGACATGAAATACAGTTCTGTAATTTATTACTCCTGTTGACTAAAAGCACATAGATCTTAGTCCTGAACCAGCAGGGAGAATACAGCAGGGGCCAAAAGTATCGAGGTCAAAGGTCAGACCAGGTAGAACAAACATCAACGATAAATGAAGTGAATTCAGGGACTCAGAGGAAAATATTCCATCAGTAACTTCCTCAGCTTGAGGCCTAAAACATATTTCATACTTTGATGTGGTAGTTCTTTCCTTCCTTAAAGGAATGTGTGTTGTTTGTGGTCTTCTGATGTTGGTGGTCATAGTGCAGAGAACCGACAGCGTGGAGTATTAACTTCATAATCTGACATCATTCACAGCTCAGGGCGGCGCTGCCAACGAGCAGCAAACGGCGAGAACACAATGTGATGATTGTTCAGTCAAAATGTTTAACCAACGCCCGAAAAACTCCTGACAGGGACCAGACAGAACCACAGACTCTGCAAAGACCAGAGAACCTGAAGAAACTCTGAGTGTAGAAAACCTGTAGAACAGTGGTTCCAAATCCTCATCAGGCCCATCAGGCATCTGTTGTGACGACTTGGGGTGGTCCAGACCCCTAATGGGAGCCATTGATGTAAAACATAGAGTCTGTAAAACCTGTTGAACCTGGAGTCTATAGAACCTTTAAGACATGACAAACATGTAGAGCCACGGGTCAGTAGAACTTGTAGAACGTACAGTTTATAGAATCTGTAGAACCTAGAGTCTGTGTTATTCCTGGTTCTACAGGTTTACAGGTTCTGCGGGGTCAGTAGTACCTGCAGAAGTGTATAGTAACTGTTGATTATACAGTCCATAAATCTACAGGGTCTGAGGTCGATAACAGTCTATAAAACCTGTAGAACTAGAGTCAGTAGAACATAGAATCTGTAGAGCCTATGGTCAGTAGAACCTATAGCACATAGAGGCTGTATAACATACAGTCTATAAACTCCATAGAACATAGTCTGTAGAACCCATATGAAGTAGACTTTATAACATGTAGACCCTGTACAGCCAAACATCAGTAGAACCTGTAAAGGCTAGAGTCTGTGTGACATGTAGAACTCTAGACCCTAGAGTTTGTAGAACTCTAAAGAGTCTAGAGAACCCGTACTTTCTTTATAACTGTAGATCTAAAGTCTCTAAAACCTGTATAATATAAACACAACACACACACAGTGAGTCAGTAGAACCTGTAGAACACAGTCTGTAACACATAGAATCTGTATAACGTGGAACAGACCCTTGAGACTGTACAACCTGTAAAAAGTCTGTATAACCGGTAGAACCAAGAGAACCTGAATCTGAGGAACTTGTAGACTCAGTGGACTTATTGTCCCTGGTCCCTGGTATTAAAGAAACTACAGGTTCTAAAGATTTTACAGAGTATTAACCCTACAGAACCTGTAGGATGTGGACTGTACAGTGTGTAGAATCTGTAGAGCAGATGTCGATCTTGTAGAACATGTGGAACTTGTCAACACTAGAGTCTGTAATCTGTAGATGTATGGAGCCTGCACAACCTGAAGTTTCTTTAAAACTGTAGTCAGCAGGACCAACAGAACCTGTAGACAGTGGTCTGTAGAACCTGTGGATATTGCAACCGGTAATACCTGTAGAGCCCATAAAGCCTTTAGAGTTGCATCATGGGAAATGCAGTATCATAGATCTTGACACATACGAGGGACTCATCAGTATGTATCTCGGAAGTGCAACACTAAATCACCAGAGTGCTCTTTTAAGGGGGTTCTCTGCCGGACTATGACCTCTGACCTCCCTGCTGAGGACCAACAGAACAGCTCGATCATGTTCCTTCACATAATTTCACTTGTCTGCACCCTGAACAAGAACATGTGGAACGTTTATGTTATATTTCAAGCTGCTGAAGGCCGAGCTTCTTCTTCTTCTTTATGTTTGATTACTTCATTGTCTCTTCTTTCTCAATCTCTCGTATTAACAGCCTCTGGCCAGGAAGCGTTGCCATGACAACGAGGGGGGTGGGGCATCTTAACGAGGTCCATCCACTGACGACCAGAAGAAGTCCTCCAGCCAATAGAAACACCTCTGAGTCATCAACTGCAGCCAATGAGCTCAGATGACTTCGATCCAGCGATCCGGATGCTTTCTGTTCTACAGACGTCGTTTAACACCTCACCTGGCTGCTAACTTCCCTCTGCTACATGAAATGCACGCTCTGCTCCGCTGTGCTGAACTTACAGCAGAGCACCGACTGGAGAATCACCTCCACCTGCTGTTTAACTCCATCAACCAATGAACCCATATTCACACAACAGGATGGAAACAAGCTTCTTCAACGATTTTCTGGACATTTAGTCAAAATGTGTGCAACATTTGGATGGAAACTAATCTCACACTCAATCTCTAAAGAGACTAAAATATTGTGCAGTCTGATCTCAGCATTCATCTACTCATCTCGACTCAACTCTGCTTCACTAAATCCCACTCAGATATACTCAATTTAACTTTACTCGATTTAAATCTTCTTCTTACTACTCGAAGCTGCTCTGCACGGCTCAACTTTACTCAACAACTTGACTTCACTCAGTTTACTGAACTTTACTCGACTCCACTTTAAATCCTCTTCTTCCTCCTGTCACCACTCGAGCCTCTAGTCAACTAGACTTTACGAGACTCTATTCTACTCTAATCTCTCCTTTTCTACTAGTCTATCTAATCTACTAACTATAAACTATAAATCTACACAACCAGACTCACCTAATCTGTGCTCTGCTGTACTCTACTGGACTCTGATTTGAGGTGATTCTACTGGTTTCTAATCGAGCTGCAGGATTTTATCTGGTCGATGAGCTGACACGAGGTGGATCACTGCTTTTAAAATCAAGACAAAATGTCAGATCTGATCTGGAAACTAAAGCAGGTCTCAGCAGAAACTTTCATCTGGGACCGGATGTCGTTTTCTTGTTCTCGCAGGACTGCAGTGTTTTGGATTTTGTGTTATTCTGGACGATGGCGACATGTTAAAAACATGTTTTACAGTCCGTTTGAAGCCTTCGGAGGAAATAAATGGACAAATCCTCTGACTGGACATCAGCTAAATAACAAGATTGTGTTGCCTTTTGTTTTGTTGTCCTGTGCGACAGAACAATCAGAGATGCTGAATGTGTTTTATGTCAGATGATGCATAATAATAACAGTGATAATGATAATAATATTCCAGTATATTTATATTGTTTCAGCTGCCGCCCTGTGTGCAATATGTACATACTGAGAGGAATAAAGACACACGTTTCATATATATTCTTCTCAAATTAAGACTTTTTATTTTGCTGACGTGAACTGACCACAGAAGCTCACCTCTTCTGCCAAGCCGTGACGTTTATGATGATCTGTGGGCTTATGGGAAATGGTGTTCGTTAAAGGCAGCTAGAAAACATAAATATTGAATAAACAACGATGTAAATCGTGTGCGGTGGATTCATCCAATATGAATGTTATTTCGAGGACACTGAGCTGAATCTCTCTGATGTTTAAAATATCAGAGAAATGTCGAGGAGAATGGTTCCTCTCAGATGTGGGAGGTCTGTTTTAGTTTGAATTAACCCTGAATTCACACACATTTCTTAAGAACAGGAACTCTTTGTGCATCTGGTGTCTGAGTAAGGCTCTGAATCCTGACAGAAGCCGATAGCACCCAAGTCTGTCAGCTGCTTGTCTCTGACAGGGTGAACCACATAGCAGCACTGTTGACTTTGGCTGCTGCTGCACAGTTTCATGTTTAAAGTTTCTTCTCTGCCATGAAGAAATAAAGCTATATATATATATATATATATATATATATATATATATACACACAATATATATATATATATATATATATTCAGTCGTACATTTTTGGAAAACATTTTAAATCTGTTTAAAGTGAAATTTAAGTGAAAAAAAATAAATTATTTTTTTGTTTCTTGTTTAGCATCGATTTCTAAAGACGATAATGTGTTGCGACTTCTACTCGACTGTTGCTATGGTAACCGTTGTAGTAATAGGCAGCTGTAGTAAAAATAGCCACGATGTAATTACCCAGAATTCCTTTTAACTTGGTAATGATCTGTCTGCCTGTCTTTGGCTCGATGTTGCTCAAATATCACTTACAGTCATTTTATAGTAATTAGGCAAACTGTCAAAGGTGTGTGTGTGTGTGTGTGTGTGTGTGTNACACACACACACACACACACACACACCTGTATCGTCTGTCGAGGTGAACAGAATCAACTTTGGTTCCTTCACCTGCAGTTTGCAGGTCGGATTAAACGTTATGACCTGAAGTGTCTCCGTCAGACAAACATCTGAGTGAACAAAAAGTCAAAAAGACGAAAACTGACAGCTCCACCTTCTTCAAGAGATCACATGATTCCACCCTTTCACCCAAAATGATTCATCATGTGCATAACAATACATCCCTTAAACCTGCATTGGATGATTATTTGGCCTCTTGGGAGAAGCAGAAGTTGTGAACTCAACACTGACATATTATCAGCTTTTAAGTTGACATGTTGAACAACAGTTATCATTCATTTGGAGTCCTGTTTGTGTCACCTGATAACCA
>NTHP01000597.1:94174-104522 GCA_003416845.1 Oplegnathus fasciatus
AGTTCTCTGAGGTTGTAGGTTCGGACCTGAAAGAGTTTTCTCTTTTTGATGGCTGGCGTCCAGAGGAAAGACTGAAGTACTCTTCCCAAGTCCATGTCCCACAAGGTCAAAGTCATGGAAGACTATATACAGGTTTTGAGGATGTGTGTTCAACCCTTAGATCACTCCTTGAATTTTGTATTCACTCCTCACTGCCAACAGACACAACTCCGTAGTTCTTTCATTTTGAAGACCGATACCCAAAAAACTGTGAAAACTGAGGAAACTAAAGGAAGCTGAAGGTTCTGGGTTCAAGCGTTAAAGACGGACTCAGTGAATATTGAAAGCTAATGTCCAAAAGACAGACTTTAAAAGTATGAGAAACAAACATCTGAGTGGCTCAGGCTGTTAGAAGGTTGCTCAGAAGTTTTGAGGTTGTGGGTTTGATCCTCAGCATCCCTGAAGTTTTGGAAAGTCCAACACCGAGAGGAAAAACTGAAAAGCTCTAAGTGAAACACTGCCACCACCAATGACACTGTGGCTCAAAGCGTGTGACGGGCGTTCAGAAGTTTGGAGGTTGTGGGTTCAAACCGACGCAAGTTGGTTAGTTTTGTAGCTGACCTCTAAATAACAGAGAGAAAAGCTTCAAGGAAACCTTAAGAAACTTGTCTTCCAGTAGCTCAAAGAGGCAGGCAGCTCACTGCTGTGCTGAAGTTTTGGGTTCAAACCTCATGGATGGACTCGATGTATTTTGAAGGCCAGTGTCCTAAAGAAGACTTTAAAGGTCTCACAAACATGCAGACAAGTATCTCTGTCTAATAAGCTCAGGGTCTTTAAGACTCCTCAAGTTTTGTCCAGAGTCCAGAGGACAGACTTTAAAGGTCTCACAAACAAACTCAAGCATCATGAACCAAATGGCTCAGGCTGTTAGAGGACTGCTCCGATGTTTTGAGGTTGATGGTTCGATCCTCTGATGATTTTGAACATTTTGACAAAGTGAAGACTCAAAAGCTCTGAGAAATGGCGCTCCAGCGCCTCTGATTGAGTAGCTCAGGCTGTTAGAGTGATACTTCGAAGTTCTGAGTACGTGTGTTCAAGCCTTATGAGGACCTGTGAATTTTAAAGCCCAGCACCCAAAGAAGAGACTGAAAGGCTCTGAGAAATACAGTTCAGCTGTCTAACCAAATAGCTCAGGCTGTTAGAGAACTGCTCTGAAGATTTGAGGTTCTGGGTTCAATTCTTGGTGAGTTTTGAAGTCCAGCACTCAAAGTGAAGACTTAAAGGCGCTCAGAGAGCAGGTTCCAGTGCGAAGGGGACTCGGTGGCGTGGTGGGTTCGTTTGTGACCGTAAGGCGCCAGTGTCAGTGGTTCGAATCCTGCCCGTTGCCGTTACCTGGAGCGTCAGTCCTGCTGCGGTGGGAAAGGGAGGGGGCCGTGTCCCCTCCCGCGGTTCCACAGCGATAGAAGCAGGGGGTTATGGGACGGAAAACCACGAGCAGCTGAAGTTTTACTGAAATGTGAAGATGCAACGAAGTTTTTTTAAAATGTTGAAAGAGTTTTGCAACTGTAATAGAACACAAACATACTATAGTAGCAAGAGCATAAGCCTTGTTATCTACTTGTGTACTCAGCTGTTTGTCCTGTTATTTATCATGCCTGCTGTTCTCACAAGAAACTAGACAAAGAGTACAACAACACCAGCATCCCTGAACAGTCAAACCACCATCTCATCACTCGGAGCTATTCCTAGTCATAGTTTAAGCCTTTGGACTTGTTTGTTCACCAAACTGTTTCTAAGGCTGAAGAAATTAGTTTTCAAAATCCTAATTTAATTAATTTTGTCGTCAAAAAACAGAGGAGATGATAAAAATGAGGTCAATAAAGTTTTTTTTTCTCACCGCGTCCTCCAGAGGGCGCCCACGCTGGGTGGGTAGGGCTGAGGCTGTCTGTCACAGTCCTCCACTGAATCAGGAAGTGGGATGCCGCTGGTCTCCGGCAGCAGCAGGCACATCCCGCAGCCTATGATTGGTCCACTGCTGTACACAACCATGGCAGCCAATGAGATCGCTCCATTTGGGTTGGGGGGGACGAGAGAGTTGACCAGACAGCCCAGCCGGAAACACAAGTTGACCACGGACACACAGCGCTGTCTGGATTACAATGGCGTGGTTAACATTATACATATTGTGTCAGAGGTATCTATATAAACCCTGTGTGTTAGCTGGTACCTGACCACAGTAGGGAACAGCTCAATGCTGTACAGTATGGAGATAAAGATGGCAGCCAGGATGCAGAGTTTTCCCAGCAGAGCCAGACTCATCACCAGCACCGGCTCACCTGCACACACAATACAGATGACCTAATATCTGATTACCGATCAATAACATGTCAGTCTTTTGTCTCTCAGAGACGGTTCAGTCCGGAGCTTCATGGGCAGAACATCCATTACTTGGAGTGGATTAATGTGCTAATATCATAATCATGTTGATAAACATTAAACTAAGGTATGAGAAAAAAACATTCAACTTTATGCTGACGACACACTACTGTATTTTTTACAGTGCTACAGTTATAATATTGTTTAAAGCAATTAGCCTGTGGTTAATGTTATTAGCATAATAACTACTACTATATACTATATTAAATCTGCTCACCGTTGTATCTGGACAGCAGTAACGACAGGAAGCAGGCCACTCCACTCAGGAACATAGCGAGCATGCTGATTGGCCGGCGTCCCAGGCGAACCAATGGGACGAGCAGGCAGGGAGCTTCTGACAGGCCGGAGAAGAACTGGGCGGAGTAGACACCGACACCAAACGAGCCGATGTTCATACAGATGCCGTAGTACGTCAACGCTGACACTGCACTGCAGGGCGGAGGACAAACACAGCGTATCCATCTCAGCTTTTAGCTTAACCAACACTTATTTTTTGGTAGTTTCCAACAAATTTCCTAGAAATGAAAAAGTGATATTTAACTGTAAATTCTTAGGAGGGTTCCTGGAAAAGAATATATAAACTAGTACTCATCTCTGTTAGTTTTTGTTAGCAGTTATATAGTTATAGTTGTTAGCAGTTATTGGGAATCAACAACCACTTATAAACAAATTACAGAGTTATTTCCGGGATATTTATTGAAAATTATCAGGAAAGTGGAAGTGTCTCGACTTTGGTGATGATTAAGATTGTGCATGTAGGAGGTTTAGAGTTTGCTTGTAATGTTTAACATTGTGGGTACACTGTACACAGGTGAGTATGGACAGTATCATGACAAAAGGTGAAGTATTAAAGAAACATCTCAGTCACATAAATGAAATGTTTTTATGGCTGTCACGGTGACATGTCATGATAAAGCCCGTCCAATCAGTGAGCAGTGGGGGCGTGGTTTAGAGTATGACAGCTCATTTGTCTGTTGTAGTCGTTGTTACATGACACGTGTGTCCAGTGTTTTGATTGTTACAACATACCCTAACAAAGGGTCAAAGATCCCCTGTTGATATAACAGTAATACTCTACTATATGTGTGTGTCTGCGTGTTGTATAAGACACCTTTGACCCTCTGATCCTTTTAAGTGTCCAAACACTAACTTACTCCAAATCTCAAACCTTTTTCTCCTTTTTTAAACATTACACCGTTTAAATTCATTTTCAGTAACTCTATGTGTATAAAGTCTATGTTTTAGTATTAAGGCCACTTATTTAGAGAATAAAGAGCATTAAGTCAAAATATGTTGAGAAAAAATGTCTTAATGTTCTTAATGTTATGAGAATGGAAATATTACGATTTTATTCTCAAAATAATACTTTAAGTTCATCCTTGTAATATTACGATTTGATTCTGTAAATATTACATTCTTCTCTAATTATTATGACTATATTCTTTTTCTGTATGTATTATAACTTTGTTCTCAAAGTCTCTGATTAGTTTTTAATACTCTGACGTAGAATTCTTAATACTAGTAACTTTTTTCTAATGTATTTATTTATTCAGTGACTTGTCTGTTAAAACGCTGTGAGGTACCTCAGGTAGCTCATGATAAACAGCCGCAGCAGCACGGTCGGGTGTTTGAGGTGGATGATGTCACTGGGGGCGGGGCCTCCAGGAAGCTGCTCCTTCTGAGCCTCGGTGGCTTTCTGCAAGTCAGACCAGGCCGAGTCCAACAGCTACACACACACACAAACACACACACATACACACTGTTAACTCATTGACTAGTCAGGATATTTCCATTACTAGATGATATAAGACAAAGGTCAATAACTGGATTCAAGTAAAGCAATACTTTTAAGTTAAAGTTTTTCTTATTGTCAACTCCAAGCCCATTGGTTCCTACTGTAGATGTTAATCTTTAAAAACACCTCACAAATATATAGTTTCATTTTTAAGTAATTTCCTAGAACAGCTGCTCACTGTAGTTTTTATCAAACAAACGGGAGGAAGTAGTGCATTCGTTGGGGACTATTTTCAGCGGCGGATGAATCCACATTTGGTGCTGTAGTGAGTATTTGAGGCAGCAGGACGGTGTATGTGGGATTGAGTCAAAACAAACTACAGTGTGTGTGTTCATGGTGATGAAGGAACATGTAGTGTGTTTTTACCAGGTCCAGACACTGTTCATCTGCAGGGCTGTTGCTACGGTAACGGTCCAGAACGTCTGTCCTCCTTTTTAACAACAACCAGCGAGGAGACTCTGGGATCGAACTTGAAGGACAGAGAAAAATACCTGTAAGCCGATAACTAGCTCGAACACTTTTCTAAATCTAATCCAGACATGTAGACAGGTGTGTGCACCTACAGGTAGAGCGGCAGACAGACGAGCTGAGGTAGGGCCAGCGACAGGTGCAGCTGTCTCCAGGTGGGGCTGAGCCAGGCCAGCGGAGCTCCACCCATCGTCCCCAGACTGAAGCAGAACGGCAGGAAGGCCGGCGGCCAGAGCCGAGCAGCAGGGGGGGTCCACTCCACTGCTGCAACACAAACACAACCTGTTTGAAAAATGGCCATGAAACTTACTGAGCAATATCGGTCTTAAATTCTGGACCTGATCCAAAACGGACCTGTGGAAACTTGATTTGACTTGACTTTGTTCATCTCTGTTGTCCTTGTTCTGCTGTATGTCTACTAGTGTGTACGCTCATTGAGAGAAACAAAAAACAGAGTCAAATTCCTTGTATGTGTTCACATGCTCGGCCAATAAAGCTGATTCTGAGCCACGACAGTAAACAACACTTCAAATATGGATGTTACTGCAAAGAAGCTACAAACTCTAAAACACAGACGCTTCTCGCACATCTTCAACCCGGCAGCACAGAAGATCTAAACAATCACCACAGTTTCAAGGTGAGCACCAAAGATTAGTGTCACCAATTCAGTATCTGACCACGTGTGAAATATGGTCACAATCTCCCCTTCTGTTCCTGAGTTATGGCGTTAAATAATGGACAAATATAAATGTTTTTCCAGGAAGTTGACCTTTGACCTTTTGGGTAAAAAACATCATCACTTCATCATTTTATCCTTTTAGACATTTGTGTGACATTTTGTCATAATTAGCAAATGATTCTTGAGTTATGGCCAGAAACGTGTTTTGTGAGGTCACAGTGACCTTTGACCACTAAAATCTAATCAGTTCATCCTTCAGTCCAGGTGGACGTTTGTGCCAGATGTGATTACATTTCCTCCAGGCGTTCCTGAGATATCACGAGAATGGGACAGGCGGACGGACGGACAACCTGAAAACATACTTCTGGCCGTGGCTATCGCCGGCGTGGTGGCATCATAAAACCTGATCCCGAATGCAGCAGACCTGAACAGACCCAAACAGAAACACTGGCAGCAGCATGAAGAGCAGCAGTTCTTTTTCCTGCACTCACACAAAAAAACACATTTTCCTCCTGATCATGACGAAGATGCACCGCGTCCACCTGGATCCAGTCAGTTATTAGACATATTAAAACACACAGACCTGAGACCTGCAGAAAAACTACAGGATCCAACCAGACCTGACTGGACTCAATATGCAGCTACTTGTTTGTAATGTTAGATACTAGGAACCGAGTAGACCAGTGAGGACCTCTGTGGACCACATCCCTGCTCCCCAGAGGATGAACCCCTTAGATTTTAAAGACCCCCTGAACTCTCCTCTACCACCACCCTCAGGACAAGCTTAATATCTTTAGCTCCACTCCTGGTAAGGTTGTCCTTTCCTTAAATATTATGGGCTGTAATGAACCTGCTGCCCCCAAAGAGCCTTTCAGTCTTTTCACAAATGTGTCCTCCAACCAGAGCTCAGCAGTGGTTCAGAGGTCAGAAAGCTGCTGGAAGCTGTCTCGCTTCATTAGCACTCAGCCCGGTCGGCATGACTTTATCTGGGACACGTGAGCTTTATCAGCCGTGTGCGAGTGTGTCCCACCGTGGTCCAATAAAACTCACCGGACAACCAGTCAACCACAACTCACTGAGGCCGCTTTGGTAATAAGGGAAGGAGGAAGAGAAGAGTCTGTGTCTCTGTGCTGTTACCCAGACTGAAGGAGCAGATGTTGATGCCGCAGCAGCAGACGCCCGTCAGGCAGCGAACAGCGAGGAAGAGGATCGGCTGAGGAAGGACGGCGGGCACGAGGCCGCACACAGCATGCACGCACACACACACCAGCAGCACCGGACGCTTCCCGTACCTGCACCAACAGACAGATTACAGGACTGCAGAAGCACATTCAAGAAGCTCAAGTTACAGAACGTCGTGTATTTTGTGTGTTTGCGTTGTACCGGTCAGATATTGCTCCTCCGACCAGAGATCCCAGCAGCAGACCGACCATGTAGAGAGTCTGACCGTAGGACAACCAGTCTGTCCAACCACACACTGACTGACGCACACACACAAACACACAATACAAACACACAAAAATAAATTACTGAAGACAGACTGTTACCCCCAAAAATGTGCTGTTGGGCCCCCATTGACCCCACCTCCCGCCCTTGTGCATTGTGTCCACCCGGTCACCGCCAAGCTCCCACCAAGTACAGACTACACAGCAGCAGCTTCATTAAGGGACCAGTACTCCCTAGCCTCAGGGTTTCTGTGTGTGAAAGAGTGTGTGGGCATTCGATTAAACACAACTTTATTTGGAATATATGCACCATGTGAGCACAATGTAAACTAAAATAATTAAGGTCTTAAAAATAGATTTTGACACAGGGCCCCTCCACAAGTCAAGACCAGGTAATAATGCAGGACCCCCTTAATTAATATTTCATTTTCCTGTTGCAAATTAGCAACATGTGCAATGGAATTAATGACTAAAACCAACTGACACACAGTGAAAAACACAATAAAGGGTTAGGCTTATTTACATGTGGTGTCTCATAGAAATGTAAAATTCAGACGTTGTGGTTTTTAGCACAAGCTATTTGTGACTGCGAAGCATCTGCATCTGATTATTAGTTTCCATATTGATAAATCTGCAGATTATTCATTGTTATGTCAGAAAATAGCCAAACTAACGTCATCAAATTTCTTTTTATACACCACCAACAGTCCAAAACCCAAAGATGATCAGCTCGCACCTCTATGAAGCAGAGAAGAGCAGCAAAGAGTCATATTTGAGATGTTCGGCATGATTGGAAAATGATGGAAACATTAAATTAAATATCAGAGTGGCTGCAGATTAATTTTCTTTCAATCGACTGCTTGTTTCAGCTGGAAACTCCACCGTCTTTGTGACCATCTTGTTAGCTAACACACAACATGTTAATCAGACATTGGAAAGTGCTTTTTTCCCTTTTTTGATTGCGCCAGGCTAGCAGTTTCCCCCTGCTTCCAGTCTTTGTGCTAAGCTAGGCTAAAAGACTATGTCTATAATTAAGTGCACAGACGTGAAACGGATATCCATCTTGTTATCTGACCCTGGGTAAGATGGCTGACAAAATGATTTGGCAAAAATGTTGATCAGTTGACAGAAACAGTTAACATTAACAGCTTCAGGTTGCACATTAACACAGTATGTTAATCTGTAGAGTTATCTGTTGTGTAATATGTTTGTGTAGACATCATTGTTTACACGTATCTTACAAATACACACGTCTAAACTCCATTTAAAGTATAGAAACCATTAAAAACCGTTCAAGGGTTACAGGAATCTCCTGAACGTGATCATCACTCACGTCTCGGTTCCCGCTCTCCGTCGTCCAATCGGCTTCGCTCTCTGACCCTTCCCCGGGCCATGATTGGTTGCCCTCCGCGTTCGGTGCCAAGGTTCCATGCCAAGTCTCCGCGCCGGTGCCGTTGCCGTGGTGACAAGTGGCCGCGACGATGGCGGCCGTGAAAATGTCGAGAAAGAAGAGGAAAGAGGTGAAGAAGAAGACGAGAGAGAGACGCCAGTAGACGGACAGCTGCAGCGGAGACATGGCCTCTCTCAGGTCTGAAACACGTTTATTTCTTTAACGTCCTGTAGAGTTAAAAGTAGAAGTTTGTCTCGTTTTGAAATGACTAATTTTTCAGGAGCTCCCCATTTTGTTGCTGTGTTTCTGAGAAGTCTCGGTCCGTTCAGGTCTGTTTGTGTCTCCGGTTGAACAGCTGCTGCTGTCACCAAGAAAGTTGTTGACCTGCCAGACAGACGGACGGACAGACAACAGCAGAGGGTTCAAATTTAAAGTGAACTTTCATCTACAAGTCCTCTCTCCGCCTTCTTTCCCTTAAAAGGACAGGAAGGAGTGGAGCACTTTCAGTGATACAGCGACACCTGCTGGTCACCTCATATATTACACCTTAATAAAGCTTAAAGATAACCTCCTTCACTTCCACTTGGGCAGGACAAGAGGAAGGAAGAGGAGGGAGAGGAAGAGGTATAAAAAGAATGGAGGGAGTATGGAAAGGAAAAGAGGACACAGTGAAGGAAAGAAGGAGGTATGGAAGCAAAGGGTAAGGAAAGAAGGTGGCAGAGAAATCAAGGTGGAGGTATGGAAGGAGGTGGAGAAGGAAAGATGAAAGGAGAGGAGGAGGTATAGTAGGGACAAAGGAGAAAGGGAAGGAAGTGGTAGGGAGGGAAACCAAGAAGCAAGAAAGGGGAAAAGGGGAGTATGAAAGGAGAAAGAAGGGAAGAGGAGGAGGATATGGAAGATTTAAACATCAGCACAATCTGCTAAAAAGTGAATTTATTTGATAAAATCCAGTACACACGTAAATATTGTAGTTTTCACAAGAGCAGAAAAAAAGAGTTGGCGACATTATTCTGAAGCAATCATAGAGTTGATCGTACACATTATATGTGACGATATGATATAAAAAAGGCATTCAGACACACAAAATGATGGTAAACAAGTCATCCTAGAGATCATGAAAACATAATACAAACACATGTCAGAGCGTATGTTAATTACACTGACCAGAAACCTCGACTATGAATTTAAAACAGCTTTAAAGAGTTTTTAGTTTGAATAATCTGTTCATAGCCATCTGTAGCGGGTGAAATACAAAAGCTAGAGTATTAAAACTGTATTTTTAATATTCCATTAATTGTTAAAACTTCTATATATTCCTTTATCGTTATAATTACGACATTCATTAAAAAACTAATTCCTTCATTGTTATAAATAACCGCATGTAACTGGAGTTACATACATAAACACTTTCATTCTTCTTCTCTAAATGTCTTCAGGCTCCTGGCTGTCGTCCACATCATGGACGGATTACCAGGACCAGGCACCAGACAGGTCTGGGGGCTCTAAGGTAATATGGGTCTATGCTCAGGGTCCTGTCATCCCACAACCTGTGTATGTCCCATCATGCTTTGCTGCCGGTGGATCGGTGAACTTCCGTCACCACTGTGGACATAGCTGAGAGGGGCGTGGAGTAAGTGGAGGCCATGCTCTGTAGGCCGGCCATCAGGCAGCGCCAGCTGAAGCGCAGTGCCTTCCCCACGTTCTGCCAGACAGAACAGAGGGAATAAAAACACAGTTAAAGGTTCCTTTAAAGGCCACAGGGCAACGCATCAACACGGCGTGCGTTTAAATTACACCCCAGTTTGGTTTCTGGATGAACTCTGACTGATTTTCTCCTCTGATCACCGGTGATAGAAAACAAGAACAACAACACAGTTTATGATTCGCTTTATGAAAGTCAGACTTCCCCTTTTCCCCTGGTGATCATCTATGATCCATGTTAGCATGCTGATGTTTAGCTCAAAGTACAGCCTCACAGAGCTGCTGACATGACTGTAGACTCTCGTTACATTTCTGTTTGTTTAGAGATCGAACAAACGAGATACGACATGTTAGCGAGTGAGCTTTAGAGGTGTTGGTATTTGAGTTGACTGTGTTTGTCCTCAAGCGACATGTCTGTGTAACCATGTGACTGGTGTGTGTTGCTGTCGACACAA
>NTHP01000597.1:104543-114601 GCA_003416845.1 Oplegnathus fasciatus
ATGAAACTGAATGCAATGTTCACAAGTTAGTGCATTAATAATACAGAAATTTCCACAGCGTTTCAAATTCCACCATCACTACAGAAAACACGATATCCGGTTTCATCATAACGTCACACTGTGTTATTTTCTGGATTGATAGAAATGTATATAAATGCAGCATTATGTTTACATCATATTATTCAGTAGTATGCAATAGTGTTCTGTTAAAAAACACCTTTGTTTATCTGCGTCTGTCATATCAGGCTGATAAAGTTGGCTCTGCTTGTTGGGGTCAAAGGTCAAACTCACTCTGAGTCAATGTTTAACAGCAGACTCAGCGGCTTAAATACTGTTGTAATGTTAACAGGAGGTGATTCGACTTTTCCTACTGGCTACTTTGTGTATATGTGTACAGTGTACATGCACACGTATGTTTATATCAGCGTGTGTCACATGTATTATGTATATACACATTCGATTTAACCAAACTCACATAATGTAATTTCTGTCTCGATGCTTTCGTGTTTTGTTTTTACTCCGGATACGTTTTTTAACTGTATTTTTCTCAGTTAAAATGGCAAATAAACTTAAAATTAAGTAAAGCTTAATATTTTATTATCATTATCATTATTATTATTATTATCATTATCATTATTATTATCATTATTATTATTATCATCATCATCATCGTCATCATCAATAGCAGGAATAGTAATTTATTTATTTCACATTATTTGTAGATTAGTTTCAGTTTTATTTATATTTTATTTTTAGATTTATTTATATTTCTTGATTTCTTAGTATATTTTGAATTACTTTTTCATTATTACTATGAATACTATATATTAATACTAGATTCATATTTATTTTCTTTATTCCTTATTTTTCATTTTTACTTACTATTGCTGTTCATATTTTGAAGTTTATTTTTATATTATATATTTTAATTTTTGTTTCATTCTTTATAATTATAAATACTATATATATATATATATATATATAGTTCTTATGTTTATTTTATTGTATATTTATTTTGATATATGCTGACATTTTTTAAATATTTTATTTTATATTTTACTATATATTCAATCAAATTCTTACGATATTTATTAATTAATTTATATTTTATTAATTAATTTATATATTTAGCATTTACTTCATTATAACATTTTTTTCTACATAAACAATATTTTTTACATTTTGTTTTATTCATGTATTTATTAATGATTCACGTGATAATTGATTAACATTCAAACATAACGTAATAACTTTATCAGTTTGGTTTTGACTGATGCCTGATGTCTCCCTCACACCTCTTCAGGTCAAAGGTCATCATTTCTTCTTACCTTCCTGTACTTCTTGTACCTCTTCTTCTTCTTCCTCTTCTTCTCCTCCTTCCTCTTCCTCCTCTCCTCTGGTGTCTCCTCTCTCTCCTCCTCCACCTCCTCGATCAGAGGCTCGTATCTATCCGGCAGGACGGAGAAATAAACTTCTTTGGAGGTTTTCTGCTGCTTCTTCCCCGCCGGAGGAGCCACGTCCTCCTTTTCCTGCGCTCCCATACCTTGTTCCTCCTCGTCTGTTGGACGGGTTTCTTCTTTTTCTCCTCTGACCTCCTTGTTTTCAGGCAGGAGGACCTTTGGAGCGAGGAGGAGTCAAACTTTATTAGTAGCCTGAAGCTCATTTCAGACACAGGAAACTCAGAGCTTTGACATAAAACACACTAAAAGTAGGATTAGAAGAAGAATGTGGAGAGTTTTTTTGTTGCCTGGTTGAAGTTAACTACAGTTTTTAAAGTTTTACTCACCTCAGCAACAGAAGTTTGTGTTTTTTCCTCCAATTTGGTTTTCTGCTGTTTGTTTTACAGAATAAACACTGAAACTGAAACACTGAGACGCAGAGTCACCATCAGTAACTAGAAAAACGTGTCATGTAGAGAAAGATTGCTGGAAGACATTTTTCAAAACTGTCCCCTGAAAACTTTTTGACTTGAATGTATTTTATTTTAAATAATTAAGTCATGAAGTCAGAAGAAGTGAATGGGAGTGAGCTCCATAAACTGACATGAATTAGCTTCAGAGCTTTTTTTTTAAAGGAAGTTTGACATTTTGGAAAATATGATAATGTAACACATGTTTTCACTTGTATTATTCAGACTGATATCAATCTCATATTTGCGTGTTAAGGAGCTGGAGTCAGGCTGTGATTAGCTTAGCTTAGCATAAAGGCTGGAAGCAGGGGGAAACAGCTAGCCTGACTTTGTCCAAAGTGAAAAAATACCAATACCTCTAAACTTCACTGATTAACGAGTCATATCTTGTTTGTTTAACATGCTTCTTCAAGAAGCCTCTTAAAAGAACTTCGAACATCACCCAAGCTGCACATTACTCAAAACCTTTTATTTTAATAGTAGAAAATGTTTAGAAATTTTAAACCTGCATTTGGATTTTCTTCAAAATACACAGTGGTGGACAATCATGTGACTGTTTTCATTCAAATGAGAGCAGTAGTTCATGAGAAAATACACTTTTTTACACTATCTTGCTAAAAATACAAACATGATTCTGTTTGCAAAAACAGATGAAGGTATAGTATGAAGTATGAAGTATGCTCTATGGCCAAAAGTATGTGGACACCCCTGTCCACATACTTTAGAGTACCTTTGGTCTGGGGCTTTTTTTCAGGGTTTAGTCTTGGGCCCTTAGTTCCAATAATGGCACATCTTAATGCTTCAGAATAAAATTATATTTTAGACAACACTGTTGTTTCTGTCAACAGTTTGTGTTTGTCTCTGTCCTGTTTCAACATGACAATGCCCCCATGCACAAAGACAAATAAAGAAATGTTTTTCCCAGTTTGGTGTGGAAGAACTTGACTGAATGAGGGTAAATCCCTGCAGCAGGTTCAACATCTGCTGGCAAGACTGAAACCAGAATGGTTTTATGATCACATCAACTACCACATACAGCTCAGCTGTTCAGGTGTCAACATACTTTTGGCCATGTAGTGTAAAGTCATTTGAGAAAATTAAAAAAACAAAACAATAATTTCCCCGACGTGATGACTGAGCTGCAGTCAGACAGACAGAAAGCCTGAAGCGTCTCATGTTTGCTTTTCTTCTCCGTCTTTTTTTTCCCAGGCTGTAATAAATGAAGCTCTGTTCAGCACTGAGACCCAGAGGGAGAAAAGAAAGAAACCAGGACAGAGAGGATTAAGGTAGAAAAACAATATCTCAACATACCTGAGCTGAAAACTGAAGAAACTAAAAACCCAGAGCTGCTCTCTGACCACAGTCTGACAGAAAATACATCAAATATGATGCTTTGCAGCAAGAAATGTAACTTGTTCCCTGTGTCGATGCTATTTCTTAATTTCACGTGTTTGTTAATTGATAATAATTGAAAATACACTGTTGGATTGTGTTGACAAACATTACATACATCAGTGTCTATGACTGGACATTAAACCAGACACACTACAGTCTGCTGGATGGAGACAGAAATTATTTCCTTTAATGTAATAACAACATGACTTCTGATATCAGGTGATAAATAGATACAGTTTTGGGGGTCTTGACTTGGGACCAAGACCCACAAAACTTGGGACTTGATGGTTCTAGCTTCGGACTTGATATGGGACTTGTTGGTCTTGACTCAGGACCTGACACTGGACCTGATTTGGGGCTTGTTTTGGGATTTGGTGGTCTTGGCTTGGGATTTGACTTGAGACTTTTGGTCTTGACTTGTTACATGACTTAGGACTTGTGGGTCTTGACTTGGGACCTGATTTGGGACTTGTTAGTCTTGACTTGGGACCTGACTTGGAATATGATATGGGACTTGTTGGTCTTGACTCAGGACCTGACACAGGACCTGACTTGGGATTTGTTAGTCTCGACTTGGGACATGAGTGTGTGTGTGTTTTTGTGTGCTGGCAAGTAGTGTGTAGCTCCAACAGTCCGGTGGTTCATGATGCATCATGAGATCTTGACGACCTTTGACCCTGGAGAAACACAGATGAAAAGAAGGAGTGACTTTTTTGTCACCATGACATAAACACACCATCATAAACTTGATCAGGCCTTGGGACTTGTTGGTCTGACCCTGTTGGCCTTGACTCGGGACTGGCCTTGGGAATAGGTTGTTTGCATATGACGTCACATCACTGCGTTGCTGTTGCGACAGTTGCAGATGGGGGTCAGGAAGTGATTTTCTACAAAGGAAGCACTATCACAAGCTCTCAAAATGCCAAAGGTTTGCGTCGTTTACGATTGCTCAAATCGATCAAACCAAGAAACTATGAGGATATTTTATCAAGTACCAAAACTTGTTATTCATGCTCGATAACTGATAATGCTCGTGTGTGCAGTGGCCACTTCGTCAAAGGTAAAGTAACTTAACATCTAAACTAGCTCAGTACGGGCTTTCCTCCATCTCGTCCATTCTGCTTTTCACATCCTGACCCCCATCTGGATTTTGTGCCTCATCGGAATCACATGACTGCAAACAACCTATTGTTGGCCTTGACTTGGGACTTGATTCAGGACTTGTTGGTCTTAGCTTGGGACTTAATATGGGACTTGTCGGTCTTGACTCAGGACCTGACACAGGACCTGACACAGGGACTTGTTGGTCTTTACGTGTGACTTATTGGTCTTGACTTTGGACTTGTTGGTCTTGTCCTGGGACCTGTTGGTCTTGACTTGGGACTTATTGGTCTTGACTCAGGACTTGCCTTGGGACCTGATGTGGGTGCCTATTGGTCTTGACTTTGGACATTAGTCTTGACCTGGGACTTGATTTTGGACTTCATTTCCAGGACTGGAGACTTAGTTGTACCCTTGTCCCACCTCTGCTGGACAGTATTTTAGATACTTCACAGTTTACTACAGTGTGTAAAATATCAGTCAGTAAATGTGACTGAAAAACAGACGGCTGACCGACTGAGTAACATGAAACAAAGTAAAGAAGTTTGACTCTCTGACGAGTTTCCAAATGAGTTTGTTGAGTAAGTTTTATTTTTAGTGTGACTAATCTGACACAATCAGAAGCTAAACAGGAAGCTGAAGTGGATCAAACTGATGGAAATCTAAATGACTTACAAAATAAAGCTGATTCTGTGACCAAATTAATCCAAACAACACTGATGGAAAATTACAGTTGACTCACTGAGGTCTGACCACACACACACAGACACACACACACACACACACACTATTTGAAATGTCAAGTCACACTTTGTTCAGAAACCTGACAGCACTGACAGGAAGTGTGTGTCCTGTGTGTGTATTTTGTGCTTCAGTGTGTGTGTGGAGTGATAACAAGAATTTGGTTTCAGTGGTTTTTATTCATTGAGCCTTTAGTTTCATTTGTGTTCTCACTGACTGACCTGAAACACTGAACCAACCGACTCTACTGGAACTCAAACTGTGTCAAACTTTCATTATAATGCTTTGGCTTGATGTGACCCATGTAAAAACTAAAATCTCTGTCTTATCAAGTCGTTTCTGTCCTAAAAGCCAAAAGAAATCGACGTGTTTCAAGATTTTTTGAGAAGTGAGTGTATCTTGAAAATGAAAGAATAAAAGCACACACACACACACACACACACGTCAGCGTCTTGGACTACGCCACTGTCCTATTTCCCAGCATCGACACATCAACTTTTCGGAAATGCAGGTCGCTGTACTAGTCAAGAAAATAAAAAAATGTACTTTATGAAACTACTTGACAACAAGTTGATCTTCATCAGAAACAACTTGAAATATTCCTGCTGCCCCGGCTGATTTTTTTCACTTGTTTCATGAAAATAAAACTAAAGAAAATGTTCAAATCTGAAAAAAGTACTGAGTCGTTATGGTCACAGTCAGTCAGTTTGATCTTTTGGCGAAAATGTTGAGGCTACAGCTGTCGCCGTCTTTGTTTTGTACAGTTACCGTGGTTACAGGTGTCGTTCTCGTCTATTGCGAGGTTAGTAGGAAATTGTGTGTTTACATGCTCATGCACACAGTTACCATGTGACTCTGCAGTGATACAACGGACTGACTCTCCTCAGTAAATCTAGTTATGTTTTCCAAACTCAGAAGCTGATTCACTCACCTTTTCACTAAAATACTGTTCACTGTCTGGGTTTAGCTTGAGAGAAGCTAAAACGTCAGATAACATCAACGCATTAATATTTCTTTTAGCGAACATCTGGAGGAAGATTTGGATGTTTGACCGTTGACATTAATCCTCACTCATTCCTTCTGATAGCAACACGAAAGAAAGTAATGTTACAGGCACATCCATGGTCCTTGATGATGTTGCGTGAGCTAAATTTTTCCTTTTTGTTTCCATGTCTCTTTTTGTTGCTGCTTCTTGTCTAATTCTCAGGAGGACTGTCGATGGATGTTGTCCATAAATCTCTTCATAACTAATTGAAAGATGCTTCTTATTAACGGCAGTGAAACAAGCCAAACTGCTAAATCAGGTCATTGAATGAGACTTTGCATTGAACATCGTGTAGTTTTACTCATTGGTGAAAAATGTAAAACATTTTGAATTAATTTAACACATATTCAAAATCTAAATAATCCCTTAAAACTAAATTTGGTGACACAGTAACAATTAAAAATTAAAATTATGATGTGAAATGCAACTCTGGGATACTTGTCCACACAAAAATTTGGACTGATTGTGGACAGCAGCTACTTGAGCCCCTCTTATGATAAGAATGTAAAAACAGTCCAAACAGAAACTTTCTTACATTTGTGTCGGGCAGAGTGACGGTCAGCCCAGCCGGGGTCCTCGCACTCAGGCTCAGCTTCTTCTTCCACAGATAATAAAACTCCACACACTGAGAGACGGACTTAGTCTGAACCTGAACACACACAGTAACGCATTAACACACACAGTGAAACACACTGAGCGGATGTTTGAACAGAAGTGGGAACTCACAGCTTTCTGGACTCTGCTGAAGTCTTTGTGATGAAGCTGCAGAGATTTAACCAGCAACCTCCTCTCTGCTGCGCTCCAACTGACACCTACAATGTATATTTATATATATAAATATATATTACATACATATCAAAGTAACTCTTATGTGTATCATGATACCAGAGTTAGAACTCAGGTCCTTATTTAAGTAAAAGTAGAAATACCATAGTCTAAAAATACTCCATTGCAAGTAAAAGTCCTGATTTCAAAATGTTACTGAAGTAAAATAACAGAAGTATTTGAAAGTATCAAGACTAAACATACTCATTATGCAGAATGGCTCCTTTCACAGTGTTATATTATGTTATATATCACTAACAACTGCGTGTAAGAGCATTTTAATGTTGTTGTTCAATGGTGAGCCGATTGTAGATACTTTGTGTACTACTAGGTAGATTAGTTGTATAGTACTGCATCATATGATATGTTTTTATGTAAAGTAACCAGTAGCTTCAAGTGTTAAATAAATGTAGTGGAGTAAAAAGTACATTATTTCCCCCTGAGATGTGGTGGAGTTGAAGTATAAAGTAGCATAAAATGGAAATACTCAAGTACAAGTATGCCAGATTTGTACTTGAGTACAGTGGACACATTCATCGCTGGTATAAAACAGAATATATACTTGGATACTGTGGAGCTGTGTGGTGGTGGTCGGAGGTTTCAGGAGTTGACAGCAGCTTCTCCACTGTCAGCTGGAAGACAAAAAAACAGGAAGCTCGAACACACTGTGACAAAAAGTTGTTATCATTTCAGCTTTTAAGATGTATTCATCAGTTTAATTTACTCGTTATGTGCTGACAACAACATGTCGACCTACTTCAGTCCTCTTGAATCCTTCATTCAGAAAGAAACAAACAACCGTTCTATTTTTTAAAATCGTGTCCCAGGATTCACAGCATTATCATGAAAGCAGTGCTGGTTAGCCTGGCCTTAATGCAGATTCTTTGAACAGTTAAAGGAACAGTTCAACATTTTGGGAAATACTCAGAATGTCAGGATGTGGTTAGCCTAGCTTAGCATAAAGACTGGAAGCAGGGGCAAACAGCTAGCCTGGGTCTGTCCAAAGTTCAAAGATACACCTGCCAACACCTCTACAGCGCACTGATTAACACATTGACAATTATATCACATAAGGCATATATTGTACATATTTATGTGTATATGTATACGTCTCTTTATATCTTCCCTGTAAATATAGTTTAGTTTTCCTTTATATTACTTCCTTTAGTGTTACTTTTGCATACTTTGTTCTATTTTATTGCCTATTTAATTGTTTTATTCTGTTCTAATTTAAATATTTGAATATCTGTTGATACATAACACGAAAGAAAGAAACGTTACAGGCACATCCATGGTCCTTGATAATGTTGCGTGAGCTAAACTTTTCCTTTTTGTTTCCATGTCTCTTTTTGTTGCTGCTTCTTGTCTAATCCTCAGGAGGCTTGTCGATGGATGTCCATAAATCTCTTCATAACTAATTGAAAGATGCTTCTTATTAACAGCAGTGAAACAGGCCAAACTGCTAAATTAGGTCGTTAAATATTTGAATATCTGTTTATACATTTTCTGTGTGTGTGTAGTGTGGAGGGAGCTACGACTGTAATTATCACTGTCAAACAAACAGTAGTGTAAAAACCACAGTTTGTGGTTTTAGGGGAAGTTATGGGGTGGAACTATTTCTTGTTGAGCAACAGTCGGTGACGTGACTGTGTGCAGCTTTCTGAAGCCTTGATGTCACAGAGAGATTGTTAGATTTGGTACCATTGAGCCTATAAATAGACCAAAACCTGTGTTCACCAACCAAATCTAGCTACTCGTGCTTTAGGTGGAGACGCTGCACAGAAGAACTGGGCAAAAAGTGCTCTCATCTTACTCTTAAATAAATGCATTTCCCAAAATGTTGAACCCCTTCTTTAAAGCCAAACCTTTCAGTGAAGGTGTGCGTTACTGGATTGAGTTATTTTTAGGTCATTGATAAATGAAGATCTGAATGTGGATCCTCATCACATAACGGTTATAGTGATAGTGTGTCCACAGCTTAGAGTAACAGACTAAACAGCCAATGAAAATTTACCAGGAAGTCTCCTCTGCACTCTGATAGGACATGGAGGGCAGACTCTGGGCTGGCCCTGCCCCCTGGCACCACGCTGGAGCGAACCATCGTCAACAGAGCTTCAACTGGACGAACAATGTGTCAATCAAAAACATCATCCAAAGATAATCATGATAATAACAATAATGAGACCATTTGTGTGTGTGTGTGTACCTCTATGCTGATTGACAGGATGCTCCAGCTCATCCCACGGCGTCCACAGCAGCAGTGCATTGTGGGAGTCGGAGTGGGCATATTTTCCGCCCAGCAGAGGTGGGATTTCAGCCTGGAAGCCCCGCCCCACATTGATCTGCCTGTGATTGACAGCTCAATGTGAACAGGTGATCGGACAGCGACATCATCGCAAAAAATGAATATGATTCGCTAAGAGGTGAAATTTACGTACGGCTTATTGATTCCTGTTAGTGTTCCAGGACAAGGAGAGGCCGTCTCCACGGCAACAAGGTCATCGAGTCCATCTGCCAATCAGAAACAAAGTTTAACATCACATCCTGGCTGTTATCCAATCGGCAGAGGAAACTGTTTTTAATTAAAGTCCCATATTGCTCAGTTTTCTTATCGGTTCAGGATCAGTAAATATAAAATGTGTGGTATGTTTAACTGGATCAATTACAGACAAAAATCGATAAGCATAACGTAAACATATACCCTAAACAAACACTTTTAATACTGATCTCTTAAATGTGGTTATGAATAATTGTGACCCAGATATGCAGTGATGAGGATATTTTACAGTGTAAAAACAAACTTGTCAGTTTTCTCAGGGAGACACTGGGCCTCATTCACAAATGCTTTCTTATTTTTTCTTCAAGTTCTTCAATTGTTCGTACACACAGGTTAAAAGGACTATATGTAACAATTTACATGTATTAATCGTTTTTTATTGCCAATGTGTGAACAGATTGTGACATAACTTAAAAACTTTCTCGGTTGCCTGTAACAGCCTGTGGACTGATTTCTATGTAAAGGACTCGGGACAGTTTTGCTCC
>NTHP01000597.1:143681-175788 GCA_003416845.1 Oplegnathus fasciatus
TGTGTGTGTGTGTGTGTGTAGCTGCGACACACTCATGTTCAGGACGGGGAGGCCGGAGGAATCACTCAGCAGATCGGAGCCACAAACGTCCCGAAAGAGACGATTGAGGAGCAGACGAGGATGGTTAAAAACGTACGAACACACGCACACATTAGCTATTATTAATATTAGTATTGGTATTAATATGAATGTTTGTTTGTGCAGTTCGACAAAGAAAACCTGAAGATCCCCGGCATGCTGATCATCGACACACCTGGACACGAGTCCTTCAGGTAACACACACACACACACACACACACACATCGATCACCTTTTTAAAAAACATATTTTTGTATTTTATTAAAACCAGCAGGATTTTACTGTTGGAGTTGAGGTGGAGCTCATTTTGATGATGATTATTATCACTCTGGATTAATCGGCTGATTATTTTCTCCATTAATCGATTGACTGTTGAGAAGAGTGATCAATGCGGTCCTCAGAAAGCTGGTTCTCTCTCTGTGTGTTCAGTAACCTGAGGAACAGGGGCAGCTCTCTGTGCGACATCGCCATCCTGGTGGTGGACATCATGCACGGCCTGGAGCCTCAGACCCTCGAGTCCATCAACCTGCTGAAGGAGAAGAAGTGCCCCTTCATCGTCGCCCTCAACAAGGTCTGTCTCCTCTTCATCACCAGGTGTGTGCTCCTCCTCTTCTGCTTCTTCTTTTTGTTTTCTGACGGTGTCGTTTGTCGACAGATCGACCGTCTGTACGACTGGAAGAAGAGCCCGGACACCGACGTCGTGGCCACGCTGAAGAAGCAGAAGAAGAACACCAAGGACGAGTTCGACGAGAGAGCGAAGGCCGTCATCGTGGAGTTCGCTCAGCAGGTGTGGATCATTACATCATCACTCATCGATCAATCACAGCGTTTCTCTTCTTTGGGAGCAGATTTTACAGTCAGAAGAAAGAAAGACAGAAAAATAAAAATCAAATAAACTTGCTTTAGTTTTAAAATTTGAAATTAATTTCAGTCTATAAGTGCTTACATGAACAATTAGGCAGAAAAGACGACAAAATATGTGATTACTCCCAATTAAACAGTGCAGTAATCGATACAACACAATATAGATAATTCATTCTCTACAGACTGAAGCTTTTCGCTTATTACACCTTTTATTATAAAACACAACCAGTTTGGTGTCAAAGGTAAAGCGTACAGTATTCCTACCAGACTACTTTTTCTATGTTTACCACATTATTTTGTTTATTAAATTATTAATATAAAAATATATAAACATGTTTTTTAATGTGTATAACCATAAAATCCATAAGTGTACCCATTTAACTGAAATACAATGAAAAACAATCCTTCGGGGTTTTTTTTACATCAGTCTTAAACAAAATAATTCTCAAGTCATGTTGATTTTTTTTTCACTCATTTGAAACAACTTTTTTCAGCTAAATTTTAGAGCATTTAATTAAATCAACAGTGAGTTTGTTGGTTCTTAAAAAGAAGTTTTGTTTACCACTGTTATGGCTCTCTTTCGAAGTATAAACATTTGATTTGTGTTTGTTTTGTAAGTATGTCCCCATATATGAACACAGTAAATATTGTATTGGAGCTAAAAGTGAACAATATAAGCTGAATAATGAAGTTGAAGAAATCCTTCATTAGTCACCTCACTGCAGTTCACTTTGACAGAGTCACTCCCAAAAGTCTTAAAATCAGAAACTCTTTCAATCTCAACGTGATTTGTGTTTGGTCTTTTTGTGAATTTGCCATATGATTACCAAACATTTTGAATTCAGTTTGATTTAAATTCAGCGATAGTTAAAATCTTTAGAAGTTTCGGTCCTTTTCCACAGTTACGTCTTGTGTTGGAACTAAAAGTGAACAATATAAGGTGATAATGAAGTTTTATTGAATAAATCCTTCATTTTTCACCATATTGCAATTTACTTTAACCAGCATAAGTTATTATCTGTTACCAAGCCCAAAAATAAGATATAAGACGCTAATTTTCAACATCAAATTTCAGTTTCCTTTGTATTTTTTTGCCATGTGGTTACCAAAGATTATAAAATCAGTCGTTCTTAAATTCAGTGACATTTGGTTAAAAACTTTTATGAAGGTTTTTTCCACAGTGTCTGAAAGTTGACCCAAAAAAAGTATCATCTGCAAAGAAATAAGATTTGGAAACCTTGCAAATGTTATTAATAAAATTATATAAATAATAAATATATTAATGTACAAAATAAACAATAATGGGCCCAAAACAGAGCCTTGAGGAACCCCAACCTTCAGTAAATTGTGTTCTTGCTCCTCAGGGTCTTAACGCCGCCTTGTTCTTCGAGAATAAAGACCCCCGGACGTTTGTGTCGTTGGTTCCAACCTCGGCCCACAGCGGCGACGGGATGGGAAACCTCATCGCCCTATTGGTCGAGCTCACCCAGACCATGTTAGCCCGCCGGCTAGCGCACTGCGACGAGCTGCGAGCTCAGGTCATGGAGGTAAGAGAGTCCTTGGTTTTCTAGTTTTACTTGTATTCATCAGTCTGGATGAAGAGTCCTGATGAGTCCGGTGTGTTCAGGTGAAAGCTCTGCCTGGTATGGGAACCACAATAGACGTCATCCTGATTAATGGCTGTCTGCGGGAGGGAGAGACCATCATCGTCCCGGGGGTGGAGGGACCAATCGTAACACAGATCAGAGGGCTGCTGCTGCCCCCCCCTCTGAAGGAGCTCAGAGTCAAGGTAAGACAGTTAGTATGTTCTACTTTAACTTGTGTTTTGTGTTCTACTCTTCCACCCTGAGATATGTATTGATGAGCTGCCTGCTGTATTGACTGACTGACTGACTGACTGACTGACTGACTGACTGATTGATTGATTGATTGATTGATTGATTGATTGATTGATTGATTGATTGATGTGTAGAGCCAATACGAGAAGCACAAGGAGGTGTCGACGTCTCAGGGTGTGAAGATTCTGGGTAAAGATCTGGAGAAGGCGCTGGCGGGGCTCCCCCTGCTGGTGGCTCACAAGGACGACGAGATCCCCGTCCTGAGGGTAACACACACACACACATACAAACATTTGCTTTTCATGATTTTGTAGTACTCGCGACCATGCTAGATCCCAAACTGTTAAAAACCAGCGTTCAAGCAGACTGTACTGGCTGTGTGAGACTCCCAGTTGACTGACTGGTGCTGGTTTTCAGGATGAACTGGTGCGGGAGCTCAAACAGACTCTGAGCTCCATCAAACTGGAAGAGAAAGGAGTTTACGTCCAGGCGTCCACGCTGGGATCACTGGAGGCTCTGCTCGAGTTCCTGCGAACATCCAAAGTCCCCGTGAGTACCTGTCTGTCTGTTCACCTGTCTGTCTGTTTACAGTAGCTATCTGAAGTCTCCAGCAGCTGTCTACTGTACAGTTGAGTTCTAGCTAGGCAGATGTTTGTCTCAGAACTTTTACTCTGAAAAGCAACAGAAAGCAGGAAGGTGACCTCTGTCTGTCTGTGTGTGTTCCTGCAGTACGCCGGCATTAACATCGGTCCAGTTCATAAGAAGGACGTGATGAGAGCATCGACGATGCTGGAGCACGACCCGCAGTACGTCACACTCGACTCTGTTTCTACAGTTTCTGTTTCTGTCCTGACATTTAAAATACAATAATCATATTTAAATAAATACAGAAACACACATAAAGCCACTAAACTGTGAAATAATAAGATAAAGATTGTACAGAGCGAGAAACCACCTCTTAGTGGAGTAATCCATCTGTCATTAAGAATTTGATATACTAAGATTTTTTATTATTATGCTTTTTTGAAATACAGTCATTTTTTTTATCTTAATAGTCAGTACTGTAAAATGATAGTCATTAACTAACCTGCTGAAATCTTTTTTTAAAGATTTATTTGGCGGTTTGGCTTTTATTTGATAGTCGAGAATGAATTTGAGAATTGACAGTTAAATAGAAAAACACTTGACAGTCACCTCAAGGATCTTTTAATTATTTAGGACGAACAGATATTTGATGATATTCATCTGATCACCTGTAAAACAATAAACACCTGCACACCTACATTCAGACAGACTCCGTGTCTTAAACAGTCTGTAATTATTATACTGAGGATTATGTTTAATTCTGTAGATCCATACCTTTGAGCTTTGATTAACTTCAAATCAAATCATTCCATAAATATAATTACCTGCATTCAACAAGAAGGTTTTTGATCCTAAACAAAGAAAGACCGGAAACATCAGGAGAGAGACACTCAACAAACATTTTAACTCGTCTTGGATGGTCTTAATACTGTTTCTTGTTGCAGGTACGCAGTGATCTTGGCGTTTGACGTGAAGGTGGAGAGAGAGAGTCAGGAAATGGCCGACAGTCTGGGAGTCCGGATCTTCTCGGCTGAAATCATCTACCATCTGTTCGACTCTTTCACCAAGTACAGGGAGGACTACAAGAAGGCCAAACAGGACGAGTTCAAGTACGAAACACGATGGATCGTCTTCTAATCTGACATTTTTATTTTAGTCGCTTTTCATAGTTTTTATTTCTGTTTATCAGAGTTTTTTATTGCTGTTTTTTATTTAGTCAAAGATAAGACATGCTGACGGTGTCGTGTTTTCTGTGTGTTGTCAGGCATATAGCTGTGTTTCCAGTGAAGCTGCGAGTTCTTCCTCAGTTCATCTTCAACTCCAGAGATCCCATCGTGATGGGTGTTTCCATTGAGGCCGGCGTCCTGCGACAAGGGACGCCGCTCTGCGTCCCCAGCAAAGGGGTGAGACGCGCTCAGAAAGACTGTTTTTGATTCAGAAATTCTGCAAGTTGGTAAGTGTTTATTTTTTATTTTCTGTTCATTTAAATATGTTTCAGTTTGTGGACATCGGCGTGGTCACCAGCATCGAGATGAATCATAAGTCCGTCGACAGCGCCAAGAAAGGCCAGGAGATCTGCATCAAGATCGAGCCCATTCCCGGAGAGTCGCCTAAGATGTACGGCCGTCATTTTGAAGCCACCGACATCATCGTCAGCAAGGTGAGGACACGCCCACCGAGGAGGGAGACACAAAACGTTTGTTTTAAAATCACATTTTCAACAAAGAACGTGAACTTTCTTCAGAAATGTTCGTTTTTGTCGACAAACGTCACTTCTTCCACCGCCGCAGTAACGAGAAAATACTGTTTTCTGGAGGACACGCTTGTGATTTCAGTCAGCTAAGCTCCTCGACAGGAGACAGAAATGAAATGAGGGAGGACAGAAAGGAAGAATGGAAGGGAGAAATGAAGAAATAAAGAAAAGAAAAGTAGGTAAGAAGGAAAGAATAGAGGGAAGGAAAGAAAGAAGGGAAGGGTGAGAATGTGTTCACATCTGTTAGAAGTTTAGTTTTAGCTCAGTGTAATGATCACTCCACCTCCGAGGTGCTTCAGCTAGTTTCTAGATGACATAAACTTAAGTTTCAGTCTGATTTTACTGTTGAAAAATGTGTTTTATTTTAGTTTACAAATTACTCTGTAAATAGTGGCCCAGGCCTTCATTATTAGAGGCACTTCCATCAGTACAACAGAGTCATGTCATATTCACTAATTATTTCCAGTCATTTCAGTTTTGCCATTCTTTTTCCCCGTTAAGCAGCTGTCAATAAAACTCAACACTTCCTGCACAGATATTTCACATTAAAAGCCTTCCAACGGCGCGAAGGCCGCCATAATGTGGATTTATTGGTATGTGTGTAGTCCAGTGTGTCACTTTGTCACAAAGTAAATAATAAAATGTTAACGCTGTTACTTTCTGAAAGATGAAGCACTACGCAGCCTGGTCACGTATGATACATCCGTCTCGCGTCGTGGTTCTATCAGCAGGAACAACACAGCCACGTCATCCGGCGAGATGTTGCATTGACCAATTAAATATTCCTGGTAGATGACTTCATAAGAGCGCCGTATTTCTGCTGTTAACCACCTGATCCTCATAAAGAAAATACAGTGATTGTCCAGATCTCATAATTATGTTGGTGTTCCACTCTATTCTGTGACCCAACAGACCCAACAGGAAGTTAACTTTATTGTATGCTTTATTTTGACAGCTGCTAGCTAATTGGTACCATAGTATTTAGGTGGGGTCACTTTGACAGCTTGGATGCACTTCTAATGAATGACTTTGTATCCACGAAGCATCTCGTACTGGTTTAGCTGCTCCTGAACGAACATCGTGACTTCGAACACATCAGCGAGCCCTCTCCTGTTGGGCTTTTGTTGTGAAACATCTGCAGGAAATGAGTTTTCACTGACAACAATCAAAGAAGTAGAAGTGACTGGAATAGTTCGGTGAATGAAAACAGTTTTTCTGTTAGAGAGAATAAACAAAGAAGAGTCTGTTGTTGTACTTCCTGAATTGAGACATTATCGTGCAGGTATTTGGGCTTTTATTTGAGAATTTATAGTGTTCAGTTCTTTTTCACATCGGTGTGTGTTTGTGTGTTTCAGATCACACGGGCGTCCATCGACGCTCTGAAGAACTGGTTCAGAGACGAGATGCAGAAAACTGATTGGCAGCTGATCATGGAGCTGAAGAAGACCTTCGAGATCATCTGAGGGACCTGAACCACACACACACACAGATAAACGCACACAAATACACACACACACACACTTCCTCTCTCAGATCAAGAGATGACGACGGAAGGACAAAAAAAGTAACGAAAAAAAAGGAAAAAAGACGTGAAAGTGTTTTTCTGTGAGAAACGAACTGTTTTTCCACTGTTGTAAACAGTGATAGGTTAGACCACACACACACACACCTACACACACACACCTACACACACACACACCTACACAGCCTGTTCTTCAGCATCAACGTTGTGTTATTATTTTTTCTTCTTCTCTGCTCTGATTTGTGGCTGCTGCTTCGTGTCCCAGGCTCCGCCCCCCTCCTCCCCAGACTGAGGCTAACGAGCTTAACGAGGCCAGTTATTCAGCCAAAACAGGTGCATTGTGGGATTGTTTTGAGTAGCACCAGGGCTGAAGGAAGAGGAAAAAATGAGTTTTTTTCTTTTCACAAAACACCAAATCATTGAAGCAGCAGCGACGGTGTCGACTTTAAAGACTTTAAAGAGCTGACTCAGCATTGACGGTGTTGCTGTGCGGTTTGTCGGCCATGTTGGAGGCAAAGGGGGAGGTTTGAATGACGGAGGACGTCCCCTCTGGAAGATTTTAAACTGTTTTTGCTGCAACTGCTGATGTAATAAATTCCCATGATTCTGATGAAACCTGCAGAGTTTTCAGTTCAGTTTTGTGTTCACATCTGCAGAAGAATAACCTCGAACATTAAACTGTCGAGTATTAAGATTTGAATCAGTGTTTTATGGAAGTCCACAGCTGTCAATATAACAACAGAATCAAAATGTAAAAATTCAAGTTGTATTTTCATGTCTGAAAAGCATATTTTCATTTTCAAATTAGCAGTTAATAATGTTCTAATTTTGATTTTATTCTACATCATAGCGTCTTTTGGAAATACAAGAACAGTTTGCTTTTTTAAATTTCTTTCATCATGCTTAAAAAAGGAGTTGAAAGTGCAACCTGAACTTGAAAATAAAATTGCAAACCAGACTTTTGCATCTGAATTTGAATCATGTCCTGATTTTGGCTAATTTCTTGTGAAAGCAAAATTAAAATTGTCGTCTTTTATGGTCATTTTCATGATAGTTGTCTCACGAAAGAGAAAAGAGCCTGAGAGAAATTTTCATCTTCTTTAGAAATGAGCTAAAATCAATATAATGCAAATGAATAAATGCAAAAGTCCCGTTTGCAATTTCATGTTTAAGTTTAAGTTGTACTTTATCCCTTTTAAAAATGAAAAGTCCAACATTAGGGCAGTAATTTTGAATTTTCAAACATGAAAATAAAAATGTGAGTTTAAAATTGTATTTTTCTCACACAAATTAGAAATGAAATTTCAATTTGATTCATTTTTAATATTGGCAGCCACAGACTTCCTTAGACATAATAATCTGAAATATTGAAATACTGGTGCCAAGTCTCACTACCAAAGCTGGAACAACAGCAGTTTTTCACTACTTTTGCTTGAAGTATAAACACACTTCTGGACAAAAACACTAAAGTTAAAATTGTTCCGTCTCCGTAGATACGACGATTTTTCATCATCTGGGACAACTGCACGTTAGAGTATAAAGAAGATATCTGATCACAGAATAAATAAACAAGAATAATTAATCAGCATTTTCTGCCAACTTTCAGCACTTGACAGTTTTCTGAACTCATACGAACTCTGGGGTTGAGCGACATGATGATATACACCGTGAAACAGCTTAAAAACCGAGGTAGCTTTAATCACTTTAATAGATTGGATTTTAATTCAGTACCTTGTTTTCAGTTATCTAATTTGCTGGTTTAGAAAAAAGATTTGTTTAATTTCTCAATTGATTTACAGGAAAAATAATTGTGTCACAATATATATTAATAGTGTGAGATAAAATGGTATATTCTGTGAGAGGATTTTATCTGTAGTGCTGACACCTAATGGACACAAAGTACTGAGGTTGAACCAAAACTTTTGCTCTAATGTCACTTTGGTTTTCCTTTGGTTGCTCATTTTGACTTTAAGTTTAGTTAAAAACACTGAAATTGTAAGAAAGAAGTAAAACTTTGGCACCTGACTTAAACGTGAACAGACCTTTAAAGGACTATACTGGTGTATTTTTCTCCATGTTTAATTCATGAACTACAAACCAGTTTACTTTATACTCCTGCTGATCATTTTCCAAATCATTCATCAGTTTTTAGTTACATTTTCATTTTTTCCAGGAAACCATTGGTGTCAGTTCATTTCTTTGGAAATCAACTTCTGGGTCTTGAAACTTGCTGCTATTTAATCAGTCAGCATTTAATGAGCTTTATTTTTATGTTGTTGTCATGGTGATGCCGTTGAGAGCAGGGACTGGTTTGAAAACTCCCTGATGGTGCGTTTAAGGACCCTCTGATACATGAAGTTTTAGTCGCTGGCTGAAAAGCCTGAAAAACACTGACGAGGTCTGCTGTGAAAAACAAAAATAAGGAAAAAAAGGTCCAGAAACATCCGTCAACGGGAACCACCAGCGAGTCCGTCTGAGAGGCGTTTTTAAAGGTACAGTGCGTCATCACAGCTCTCAAAAACAAGATTTTTACCCAGAATTCCTCTCTAGACAGCGTCCACTAGTCCAGCCTGGGACAGCCAGCCACAAGCAAAAGAACAGAGACGAAACCAGTTAAGACCTGTTTGATCAAACTGGTCCGATCCAGACTAGTTCAGAAAGGTTGAGAGCAGTTTGAAAAAACCCAACGTCTCCCTGATGTTGAATATTTGCAATGCAAATTAAAAAGGATTAAAGATACTCTATAAAAAACTGAGCAGCCCTGATTTTTTCATGTTCGGCTCTTTCTCAGTGTGAAATGTGCTTCCTGTAAAATTCTTCATCATCTCAGCAGGAAATGGTCGCAGCAGCTGATTTCAGGCTTTTTGCAGGTTTTTAGAAAGTCAGCGAAATAAAGTTTTTACAGTTTTTTTTGTTTCAGATTTGCCTTTTTGTCACATTGATGTTAGAGGTCAGACTTCAGCTTGTCATGAAGCCGAAGCATTTCAGTTTTGTGACAAACTGAAAATATGTCATAGGACGTAAAAATGTTGAGCCCAAATGTCAAAAGATTTGTGAAGTTCAAATAACTACACTCAAAAAAAACTCTTCCTGGAGCACCATTTTATTTTGTGCCACCCATCAAGTGAAATGTCTCTGCATGCCTCGTCTAAAAAGCATCAGAAAGTTTCTTTAAAATAAAAAAGTTTTAGAAAAAACGTTTAAATTTAATTTGATTCTGCAATTAGCAATCTACTCATAACACATTATAAGGAAACTAAAACAAAAGACGCAGATTTAAAAAAATTAAAAATTTTGACGATTCAAACTGAGTTTTTCTACTCAACTGGAATATAAAACAAAAACCCTGAAAACAATGTAAAACTGAAGTTTTTTATTATAAAAATATGAGATTTTAAGATAGTGAATACATTCTATCAGCTGTCAATAATGGTATAAGCCTTTAAAACCCTATTTCAGTAAAAAGAAACCAGACAAAACGCTGTAATGTTTAATGTTGATCATTCAACAGCTGATTGTAATTATTAACATAAAGCTTTATTGTAAAACTACATGAAAAGTGTTGTTTAAACACGACCACATCAGGCTGTTTGTGTCTGCAGCCTGAATTTCATTCATTCAGGATGACGCACAAGGAATAATTGTTCTCAACAACCTGCAGGCTTAAAATTTAACAGTGAAGGACGGCAGGTGTGAAGAGCGTGAGGAACTGTGGAAACAACACGATAATGGTTTGCTGATTATGTTTTTTACATATCAGCAAACTCATTCCAATATAAATGTGAAAACTGTTGGAAAGAAACTGCTGCTTTTCCCAAAAAAAACTTCTGAACAAAATGTTGAATGACACTGATATTGGTGTAGAAAAGGCAAAGGATTCTTCAGAAAACTCAAGAAATGTCCCAAAGATTTTAACACGTTTGAGAAGAATCTTCCTTGTCTCATAAAGAGCCGCACCGTGTTGTTAGGTACAAAATCTGTCCTGAGGATGGCGCTATAGAAAAGGTGGTGGAGTCATTCAAATCTGAAGGGTTCATCCTCCGGGGATCAGGAAGGGTCAAATTTTTAATGGAAACCTGGCTGCAAGATAATGTACATTTTAAATATTGAATATTTCCCTAAATCAGTCTCGTAAAGTGCATAAAAAAGAATACCAAAAATGTAAAAGGAGAAACTAAAGAAGACTTAAGTACCGTCTCATGTTCATAGTCTTTTGGGATTATATTTTCTTTCTGTGCATTAAATGGCACATCTTCAAAAATTTTACATTTTAAGTTAAAAAATATAAAGAGTTTGGCTCCATTATAGAAGCAGAATATTACAGAATTTACACAAAGGAATAAATAATTAATCCAGCCAGTTTGTTGGCCGTCAGACGGTGGCAGGGATGAAATATCCGTGAAGGTCCATGTGGACGCTGGCGGGGATGGAGGCTCGGGCGATCTCCTCTAAGGTTTTGGCGTTGAGGACGAGCATGAACGGAGAGATGTTCGGATCCGGAGAGATGACAGACGATAAGATCACCCCTGCAAGAAGGAGAATACAAACAGTCAGAACCAGGAAAGGCACAATCCTTTCTAGCCTGATGGTTTAATGTGTGAAGTAAAAATTAGCCATAGAGTTGCTGTGGTTTGGTAGACTAAGCGAAGCCCTCACCATCGTCTTCCTCCACGGCTCCCGGAGATGCTACAAACACCGGCTCTGAAGGGAAGCAGTTCTCCTCCCGCCACTCGAGGTGTTTCCTGGTGACGATGTCAAACTTGGCGATCTGTTGGACAAGAGAGAGAATTAAACTATTGCTTTGTTTTGCCCTAACCAGTAATTGTAGTAGTGAGTGAAGTATATATCATTCAGCCTACATCATTCTTAAAGAATTATGTTGTTTTAAGAGTTTCCTTTAAGTTGACTCAAAGCAACTTGTTTAGCTGCAAACATCTCATCCACGATTGTTTTTGCCATTTTTGTTGCCATTTTACTGTCTCTATTTTTAATGCTTGTAGGAAGATGACATTCCTAATTCTTCCCTCCTACAAAGCTCTGATTGGTTGACTGTTTTCCCAACCGGGGGAATAACTGAGCACAACACCAGACCTGTTAGAATCACTGATCAAATCAGAATTGTGTGCGGTGACTCAGAGGTCTGGAGCAAGAGTAGCGCTAGATGAGAAGTCAGGGAATGACCACTGTAATAAGCATTCATCCTCTGGGAACCATGAAAATCTGAACCGAATATCACGACCATCCATCTGATATTTGTTGAGACATTTCCCTCAAAGCCAAAAATGTCAGCTGTCTGTTGGCACGAGATGGAAATCAGAGGATCACCAAATTCAGCAGGACTCAGTAGGACAAACTTTCATGACGATCCACCCAGTAGTTGTTGAAACGTTTCCGTCTGCACCAAAGCAGTGGAACGACTGACCGACATTGCCATCCATTAAAGCCACGCTGCTGATTTATGATTAATTTTACCATCATGAATTCATTAATATAAAGATGCTGTGTTGCTGATGTTGCGGGCAGTCTGAGGTGTTTCACCTTGTTGGGATGAGGAGACCACTCCATCCTGGAGCCGTAGAAGTATCTGTACTTTTTAGCGTTGAAGTTGTAGTTGATCCCTGGCAGCTCCAGACCTGAGGAGGAGGCAGACTCATTAATTAGAGAAGATTAAACACTGTTTAAGTCAAACAGACTGACAGTGTAGTAATAATAATAATGATAATAATAATAATCAACCTTCAAACAGGGTGTCTGGCTGGCAGTAGACGGAGCCGTCCTCCTGCATCACTGCCTGGGCCGTCGTGTCCGTCAGAGTCACCAAGTTAGATCCTCTGGGAGATTCCTGGAAAACATATTACCACAAACTCTTCATGCAGACATGCAATTCATAAAATGATAAAGTGGAAATTGAAGTAAGTGTTCTGGGCTGTGTTATTGAGTCTGACTGTACCCTGTTGACGTTGAGCGGCAGGACGAATCTCTGGCAGACGGGCAGGCTGAAGCTTTTGTTGGACTCCATGAAGCTGCTGGTCTCCTGTTTCATGTTCTGGATGTAGAACATGTCGTATAGGTTGCTGTCCTTGTACCTGATTAAGTCAAATACCACGTGGCCGTCAGTCTCGTATGCATTGACGTGGTGGAAAACCACCAGAGCATCGCCATAGAAACGAGTGGACACTGCCTTGCCCGTCTTTCTGTTGATGACGTGAAACAAGGTCTGGGAAGGAAAGAGGAAGGTACAGTGCAGTTGTATTGTTGATCTGCTTTGTCTCACAAAGTTGCCCATCAGTTGTTACTATGGACAACTCCTTTCGAGAACAATTCATCTTTTTTAGCAAACAAATTTCAAACAACCAATGGCCCTCATTACCAATTTTAGTTGTCATTGATTGTAGTTAAGAAATAAAAGACCTAGGCTTGGCTGGAAACACGTATCAATACATCATTGTTCTGTCAACAGTGAGTGAAAGTGGGGCACTTACAATGTCATCCTTATCGAATTTGAGGCAGCTCCCCCAGTTGACCCCTCTGAAGTAGGCAGTGGCTAGTTTGACGATGTCCAGTTTAAAAGGCTGCTCCACGAACACGATGTAGTTGTCGGTCATGCCGAAGCTGTGGAAGTAGCTCGGAAACAGAGTGGAACGAAATGGAATCGAACAGATCTGCTGAACTTTCCTCAGCGCTGGCTTCTTATGCTCTTTATCTGAAACATACAACAAAATACTGAAAGTATTACTTTTATTATTATTATCAGATTGTAAGAACAAATTTGTGGAGCCTTTTATTCAGTTTGCAATTGTAATTTTAGCATACAAGTATTCATGAAAGAGAACCCTAGTCCGTGTAAACCTTACATCTGGTGTTCATGTGTTATTTATTAGTCTTTATTAGATGACAGATGCTGTTATTCCATGGTGACAGCTCAGATCTCACTTTTTACTAGTCGATGTCCAGCTTCACATAGATTTTAATTTTGGTTACTCTCAAACCAAAAATGAAAAGACTTTAAAAATGATGAAAGTAAGGAAAATGTAGCAGTTTAGTAAAGTTAATTTATAATAAGCACATAACTACAACTCTTCTCCGTTTGGTGTTACAAAATGCTCACATTTGTTTTTTATATATTATTACAGCTTTTATTTCAGCCACACTAGCAGCTCTAGGGATGGTAATGTCTGTTGGTCGGTTGGTCGATCCACCACTTTGGTCCAGACTGAAATATCTCAACAACCATTGGATGGATCCTTGCAGCAGGAACTGTTTTCAGGTTTCTCCAGCAGGATGTAGTATTTGGCCCAAGTCATAATATCATAATATTAGTCATAATATTAAGACAATTAGGGCATATATTTCTAGAAATATTTACTTTTTCTCCAAACTTTACTCTTAACATTCCAACTTTTCCTCAAGTATTACTACTTTGTTCTCCCTGATAGCCGACCTAATCCTTTGTCATATATTGTTAGTCCTTTAACCTGAAATAGAGAAACCAGATATGTTTACATAATGATTTCTGAAGAGACTGTAAATACAGTGTACAGTATGAGGCAGATTATAGTCACACTATCTGTCATGCTGCCAATGTCTCAGGACAGTTTTCACTTCACATGAGTCTGGTTGCAGCATCATAAATCAATTAGACTCAGTGCTATAATTAGATAAAGATGTGGCTTCTGGAGCTCTGGCACAGCTCAGTAACTTTATTGCTGCAAATAATGTAAGACATAAAAAGTCTTGTCCCCTCGCTGTAGTCTGGCAAGGGTAGGTAACCTTACATATTTGAGGTTTTTGAAGGTTTTGAAGTCAAATCAGATTACTGTGGCCACTGTACCTGAAGCATCAGCTGGGACTTTGAAGATGACGTACTTTGGCCGACCGAGGCCCATGATGGCGGTGCCCATGTTGTAGGTGTTGCCCTCATTGTCATAGTGAGGGTGAGCCGTCGCCAGGTTCAGAGCGATGTGGTTCCTGTAGTTAATCTGAAATTGGTGGTGATAGTGATAAGTGATAAGTTTGAGGAAGTATTTGTACCTGACCCACAGTATGACCCTTTGGAGCTTTGAGGAGGCGGTTGGAGACTAACTTACCCTGCCCACAGTTTCCAGGGTAGCAGGATCAATCTGGTTCATGTAGTTGACCTCAGAGGAGGCGTAGTAGTCCTGACCATAGCGAATGATGTTGATCAAGTTGTTGTCGGTGAAGTCAGGGATGACATTGCAGAGGTGCGTGAAGGCCCTAGTGAGAGTGTAAGAAAAGTTCCATTTGTCTAACTTTACCACCAACAAATCAACCTCATATTAACATATCTGCTCTGTGTGGACAGAAACAGATCTCTATATATCCTGGATGGACTAAAACAAATCTCTACATCTCCTGGATGGACTGAATCTGATCTCTACGTCTCCTGGATGGAATAAAACAGATCTCTACACGTCCTGGATGGACTGAATCTGATCTCTACACGTCCTGGATGAACTAAAACGGATCTCTACGCATTCCGGATGGACTGAATCTGGTCTCTTTGTCTCCTGGATGAACTAAAAGAGATCTCTACACGTCCTGGATGGACTGAAACAGATCTCTACATCTCATGGATGAACTAAAACAGATCTCTACACATCCTGGGTGAGCTTAAACAGATCTCTACACGTCCTGGATGGACTGAATCTGATCTCTACNTTTTTACCTTAAACTGATGTTGTTTATTGTCACTGGTGTAGTCCTACGGTGTTTAATCCCAAACTGCTAACCACATTTTCTTTGTGATACTAAAGTTTAAGGTCACTCAGAGGTAAAACAAAAATGTAAACAAGAAGATGAAATCAAATGAAGTAATTACATATTAAAGATACATTTAATACCTATATTTAATAAATGTAAACATCAAAAATACATAAAATAATTAGGCATAAATTGATAGTCAAAGTCAACATAACTTCACACCATTAACTCCTTTTACACATCCTTTTACAAACCTCACATTTTCATTTCATACACTGAGAAAGTGACAGTCTTGTGTATCTTAAAATATAAATATATAATAATAATAATAATAATAATATAATGAAAACAAAGCTGCTGTAAATTTTGGTTCAGAAATTCAGAAAAACTACAGTGACTTGCAACTTTAAATGATTTTAAACATAATTTACTAGCAGCTTATGAAAACTTAAACCAACAGACGTGATAGTTTATAAACCCTTTAAAACATGCTTTAACAGTCAAACTCACCTTTCACTTGAGCTTTCACTGGCTCTGGAGTTTCCAATCCATTTTTTGCAAATATTGACTGCATGTTTCTTTCCTGACCTACAAGCCTCGTGTATTTCCCAGAGTGCACCACTCCTGCTGTAGCCAACCCCAGCAACTGAACATACAGACTGACAGCAGCTGATTTTATGTTGTCTTCGTCGTCATCTACGTGATGATCTCCAGGTTTCAGAAAACCAAACATGTAACATGAACTTGGATTATGTAACTGCTCTGCTGTGGACTTTACTCTGCTTTTCACAATAAAAGACTGTGTGGTGGGGTGGTCTGGCTACCTCTGACCTACTTTAAGATTCACATGATCACAGTGTTCAGCATTATACCCAGCAAACAACAGTATTAATAGTTGTATGTGGGCCTCAGTCAGCTAGATAAGAAATAAATACTCATTATCCAGTAAATTGTGACAAAATTCACTTAATTAGTCCAATTGAAGTTCATTTTTATTTCTTTTAAAAATTGTCACTTTTATTAAATAAAAGTAATAATAATAATAATAATAATAGTAATAATAATGTAACTTCACGGCGTTCTTGGTTCTTGTAACAAATCACTGTGTTTAGTTTCAGTTGAGACACAGCACGCTGTGTTTTACTGTAAATCCACATTGATTTATTACCTGTTTGTGCTTTTAATTTGAAGGGGAACATGCTGAAACAATAAATTGCTGCTGGATGAATCTTTGAACTTAAATCTGATCATAAAGACGATTGATTATCTGATAATAGGCAGTGCGTTGTGACATCCACTCGCATTATCACCTGTCTAAATGCAGACTGTGATAAACTGCCTGCTGTTAAACTATGTAATTTACTTAGGCTTACAGTCTGTATAGCATATTTATTTAAGATATAAGTATATATTGAACATGAAGTTATTGTATTATGCATACAATCTTTATTACAGAGCTTTGAATTACAATATATCAATATAATCTCTTTTAAGGCTGCAAACAACCATTATTTTTTATTATCAATTCATCTCACAATTATTTTCTCCATTAATAGTTTTGTTAATGAAATAGAAAAATATTTGATGTCTTGTGTTTGTTTCACATTATCTCAATGTATTTTTTCGTCCAATCAACTGTCCAAAACCCAAAAATCTTCAGTTTACTAACTTGTCCAACAATGAAAAGCAGCAGATATTGTGACATTTGAGAAGCAAAGGTTTTGTCTTTTTTTGGTTAAAAAAAATCACAAACAATTATTCAATTATCAAACTTGTTCCTGATTATTTTTTTTTTTTAGAAAAGTGGCATTTCTGTTTTTATTTCTATGACATTTCTGCTGTTCTGCATGTTTTAGCAAAGCTGCAGTAAAACACCTGCTACTCAGTTTTTTTGGGTTAAAGTTTGGATAAATTTACCACGGTTATGATTAAAGTCATGGTTATATTTCCTCTTATTTCAAATATAAAAAACTAATTTCAAAACTAACTAACACTAATACTAATTCTGAATGGCTGCACAAGTGTGTGAAAAAATGTGAGTAGATATGAGAGAGTTTGAACTTCAGACTCGTCAACTGTATCTCTGGCTGTGTAATTGGTTAAATCAGTTTACTGCTTTACAGCTGCTCTTATCAGGATTTGTTTTTAGGTCACAGGTCTGTAATGAAACCATGCCGATAATGTGTCCTGCAAATTACTGAGCCTAAAAATATAAATAATTTGGATTGGGTACTGCATTTTGGAGGGAAAGTAAAGTCTCTCAGGTAACGTTTGCTGGCGATAGTTTGTTCCAGGTCAGGAAGTGTTGCGACTCTAATATATGGACGGTGGATGGTTCATGTGGTGCTCAAAGCACATGACTTTGACACCAGGGAGTGGAGTTCACGTCCTGTTTCAAGCTTCAAGTCAGCGATTTTATATCATGGATACCACTTACTCTGATACACATATGTTTCTCTATGTATAGTATCAATACAACAAAGTCATACCTACAAGTATTGTTGGGTAAGTTTAACATAATTAGTCCTACTAAACTGTTGTTTTTGGCAGTTATGTTACAGAGAAAACAGTGCTACAAATGTATTTTTATTAAATTATTTAAATGTTTACTTTTACAAGTATGAGTCATGGACTAATGCCACATACCACAGCATTTATAGGCTGAGCCACTCTGCAAAGCCTGATGTTTCCTCGTGAGTGATTTACACATTACTTAAGTCCTTACCAGCTAAGACATTTCATATGTTTTAATGGTGAACCCAATTTATTAAATAGAATAGAATAGGATGTGACTTTATTGTTTGAAGGGCAAATTGTCTTTGGTCCATCAGGCATTAACTACTAGCTAGTTCCACTACTACTGAAGCTAACTAGTTGGCTTGTAACTAGCTAGTAGTTACTAAGAACTTATGACGGACTTTATACACAAACTTAGTATGGACTTATGGACAGCTGGTGCAAACCAATCCAGGAAACACTTAGGACCAAAGACTAGTTTTTGACCAAGTGTTGCTTAAATCTTCAACTTTCTTCTCAGAAGACTTCATCTCTAGGTTCTGATCATATATAATCAATAATAATATATAGATTTATTGATTAATCGAGGCCCCTGACAACAAGACTGGATCCACAAGGTCTACCATCCACACACTCAAAGAATAAATACCACATACAGATAGTTTTGGATGAAAAATGAAGTTTATTACAAACAACGACAGAGAGCTGTTAGCAGTCAGTTAGCAGCTGTTAGTTCTGTACAAATAACACTGTTTGATTGGTTAGTTGAGTTTGCCAATCGGCAACAAGGCTAGGTCTCAAACAGCACCCTACGCCCTCTGTAGTGCACTATTTTCCACCCTAAACCCGCCATAATACACTACTTTCCACCTTAAACCTTTCATAGTGCACTGCTTTCTACACTACATCCTCCATAGTGCACTACTTCCCACCTTAGGCCCTCCATAGTGTGCTATTTTCCACCTTAAACCCTGCTTAGTGCACTACCTTCCTTCTTAAACAGTGCACTATGTTTGAGTTAAAACTCTTAATAGTGTGCCACTTTTAGCCTAAAATCTTCCTTAGTGCACTTTGTTGCACCCTATACCCTTCATAGTGCACTACCTTCCATCCTAAGCCCTCCATAGTGCACTACATTCCACCTTAAACTCTTCATAATGCACTCCTTTCCTCCAAACACCTTTCAAAGTACACTATCGCCACCTTGTGCCCTTTGTGGTACACTACAATCCACCCTAAATCCTTCTGGTGCACTCCGAGTTCACAAGTTGCGACTCTGTGGACGTGTTTAAAGATTTTGGACCCCATAGACGTTACGTTTCTCGGTTTTCTACTCTTTTTTTTGCATTCCCAAACACAACATTGACATGTTGAAGACAAAATCATTTTCCATTCCTGAAAAGGAAACAAGGTAGCGTCCATTTTTTAGTGTCATTCACCTGACGACGAATGCCGTGTTCATGTTATGTGGGATGGGAAAGACGACTTGCGAGTGTTCACGTCATTGGACTATTAAAACAAGTTTATGACTTCAGAGTTGGTTGTATGAGGGTTAAAAAATACTGTGCATGGTCAATAAAACATCTATATCCTTTAAATTTGTATTTAAACACCTTGAACAATAGACTTGTGTCCATGTTTGTTTGTTTTTTCAGGCACTTCTGTATTATGAGTGCCAGGTTGGATATCAGAGCTTTTAATTAGTATGTAATTATTGGATCTTGACATGAACACTGGAACTGCTAATTACTAACTCCCACATGGCATGAATGTGGCATTAAACTACATTGTAGTGCAACACACACTGGCCACATCACGTAACATCACGTCATTTAATGCACGTCATTAAATTACCAGTTTGTAAACTGCCAGTTGTTTCAGATAAAATGCAAATGTGTAGATGTCATGTCATCGCACCATGACGCACCTTGAGGCCTGTCATTTCTCGTGTGTGTTACCTTACAAGATGTTTACGTCTCTGTACGCCAAGTTATTGCATCTCAACAGGTTAAAATCAGGACATTTTTGAATGCGTTGAATTTTGACATGTTATCACGACAATGTTGTGTGATGTGTTTGGCTGATGGCACCACCAGGCCCACCATCTCTGAATGAAGTGTGCCCTCTTACATGAATCTTGTTCAGGTTTCGTGTCGCGTCCCTTTCTTTTACAGTTTTACATGTTTTGCAAGAATCAAATATTTTGAATAGAGGAAGATGGATTACAGGGAGTGGAGGGCAGTTTTACAATGCTATGATAGCGCATATAAAGCAAAGAAAAAAGAGGAAGTGTGAAGAAGATTCACGAAGTAACTGTTCTGGAGCTTTCGATCGTATCACACCATCTTCATCAGCAGATGGAGCTGCAGATGCTAACATTTTAATTTCTTAGAACTTTAAGGACTTCTCGTCCATGTTGGCTTAAATGTTGAGATCGAAAATTCATTCTTGACAATTTGACAAAACAGTCTCACCACAAGGTCCATTTAGTAGCTGTTCTGGAGCTTTCGACCAGCTACTGAGTTGTACTTGTGGTGAGATTGTTTTGTCATCACGGGAAAAGTGGTTGCTCCCAGTTTTTAATACATTAACAAAGTCTTAAGACGCCAGAATTTAACCTGCTAAGACACAATAACTTCACGGCGTAAAGATCTTGCATGATAACACACATGAGAAACTTGCCGTACCAGTGTGTGTTGCCTTTAACACAACCAACACCAAGCATATTGTCTACTTGGTTTCAAAAATACAACCTCATGAGCTCCATTTGAAGGCAGCGTTCCACCTTAAACCCTTTATAGTTTGCTATGTCTCTCCCTACACCCTTCATAGTGCGCTACTTCCCACCTTAACCCCTCTGTAGTGCACTTGACAGGCTGCGTAGCTCCTTAAGGACCGGGGTGTTGTCTGAGAATGGCACCAGAGAAACAGAGAGAGAGACAGAGAGGTAGAGAGAGAGACAGGTAGAGAGACAGGTAGAGAGCGTGTTGAAGGTTACAGCTTCAGGTTTAGTAGAAACAGACAGTCACAGTAGGTTGAGTAGCTGCTGTCTGTCTGCCAGACAGACAGACGGGCGGACAGAGAGACAGACAGTTTCAGTGTCCAGTTAGTGGAGTAGCAGTTGGAGGTCTGGTCTATATACACAAACAAGAAATGCATAATCAGAATATCCAAACTAACCAGAGCTGCACGCACTGGGGCCGCCATGTTGGCTCCGCCGCCGGTTGCTATGGTAACGGTGGTGGCAGGTGGAGAGGGGTGAGGGGGTGTGGAGGGGAGGGGATGGAGGTAGGGAGTAGGAGGGGCGGACGGCGGCAGCTCTGGTTCGCTAAAAAGACAAAAAAACGGGTGTCACCGCAAACACAACGAGTCGTCATGGCAACGCTACACCGGGACACCACCTAACTGTCCGTGGAAAAACACACACACACACACACACACACACACACACAGGACGGTGTCACTAACACACACACACGCACACACACACACACACACACGCTCTCTCTGACACACAAACATTAATATGACAAACAGTTTCTCTCTTTTTTTTTCTATTGAGGTGAAAAACAGATTCTATTATTCTTAATTATCATAATCATCATAATTAATCATCTTCGTCATCTTCATCATAGCAGTGGTGTGTGTATGGAGTGTGTGTGTGTGTCCTCAGTCTGTTTATACACACTATTAACAGGATGACACGTGGAGAGCTCAGTTCTGATTGGCTGACGGGTCTTTTCACCTCTTCTCTTCCAGGAGGCGCTTTTATTTTTTTTTAATTGTCTCTTGTTGCTAGGCAACCGCAGCTTCCTGGAATCCCAGTCTGTTGGTGGTGGTGATGATGATGTGGTCATGTGGTCTCCCTCCCACTGACCCGCAGGAAACAGTTTGTGATGTCATCAGAGTGTGATTGGTTGCTCGGGGCAGTAAACTGGAGGCCGACCTGACGGCGTCGTCTGATTGGACGAGGTGAGGACGAAGGTGTGTTTTGGCTGAATGCTGAAGCACCAGGAAGGAGGGAGGAGACTAACAGTACCTGCTGCTGGGAGAGTGTGTGTGTGTGTGTGTGTGTGTGTGTGTGTGTGTCAGAGCCTGAAGCGAGTTAGGAAACATCTCAGTAAATGAATGTGGAGCCTGAAGGACAGCGATGTCCAACCTGAGGGTTGGGACCCTGCAAGGGGTCGCATGGTAAAATGATCGATCTGCTACAGAAAGTTATTTCGTCTTTTCAGATTGTTTCGAATCTTTTTTCTCTAAAATGTTGGATAATCTTACCTCGAACGATTAATCAAATGAAATGATCTGAGGTTAGAAAATTCGCTTCTAGAGATGAAATCATTAGTTGATCAATCGATTAAACTTTTTAAGCAAGCATTGTGATAATTGATTAATCATTTAGGTGTGAGGGTTCCGGTCGGACAGAACAAGCTATTTGAAGACATCAGTATTTTACATCATTTTCTGACATTTTATGGATGAATTGAGAAAATAATCAGCAGATTAATTGATCATGTAGAAGACGTACTCTATGCTACTCTCTTTTTCAAAAGATCAAGTTTTAACTAATTAAAATGAACACGAAATCTATTTGATTTGAATCAGAGGAAACCCACCCAGTCTGATCCTAAAGAACGTCATACAATTTTTACTTTTTGCTGTTTTATATCGTTTGCAAATTAAATATATTTTGGTTTTGGATCGCTGATCAGTAAATAAAAAAATTATTTTAAGAGGTCAACTTGGGGTTTAGGAAACTGTGATGGGCATTTTTCACTGTTTTCTGACATTTTGAAGTAAACTCCTAATCGATAATGAAAATAATCGTTACTTGCAGCCCTAAATGCTTCATTTAAAAGAGTCACCTGCCAAAAAAGTTGGTAAACCACTGCTGTAGCACCACCCTCAGGACAAACATTACATTTAGCTCCACTACAGGTAAGAAATATATAAATCATCCAGATGTTGTTTGTTCTGTCAACACTTTAATATTGTGGCTGCAAAGAAGACTGCAGCCTCTAGGGGGCGTTAGCAGGACTTTAAACTCTTAACAAGGGACGTCTTTAGATGTTTAGATGTTCAGTACATCTGTGTTGTCATGCGCCATGTCTGCCTGTAGGAGGCAGCACAGCATTTCCCACAATGAGTATGTTCAATGCTTCACTTCTTTGTGCCAACTAGTTGTCTGGCCTGTTTTTAGTTGCCTGTGTTTAGTGGAGTAGAGATTAGATGATCAACAGAAAAATAAAGGTTTAAACAAATGCCAAATACTCTCTAGTTTTAACTTCTTTGTGACAATTTTCTGCAAATTTAAGACGTCATTTTGAGTTTTAAGAAATTCATCTATCAAAAAAAGGCAAGTAACAGGTAAATTAATCGATTAATCGTTAGTTGCAGCCCCACAATCCTACAAGCCGTGAACTTCTGAACTATTTACTACGTGTAAACTTTCATGGTCAAATGGAAAGTTGGTCCTGATGGTGGCGCTGCAGGAAAGATCGGGAGGTCACCAAATGAATTGTGTTGACATCGCCATCTAAAGGCTCCACCTCTCACAGAGCACACCATCATTTCCCAGCATGCCTTTGGCCCTGTTATCTTACAGTATTTTAAGTCAGTGTGTGTGTACTTGTAGTAAACCAGACTGTGTGTGTTGTGTTGTTGTGTATTTGTGTGTGTCAGTGTGTGTTGAGCACGCTCCGTGGCACCCAGCCCTCGGCGGCCGGCGAGTCACTGTTGGCCGGCCGGTAGACCAGACTCTGACCCTGCTGGTTGGACGCCAGAATCTGAACCTTCTCCCCCCGAAACACAGAGATCTCGTCCTCCCGCACCGCCACGAAGTCCTGCAGCACCAGCACCAGCTCCTGAGGGGTCAAAGGTCACATGGTTTCATCAAAAACATCTTTAGCTTCACTCTGAACTTTAAAAATCAAGTACAAGAGCTTATCCAGGTGTAAAACAAGGATGGGAAAATCCGAACCTGGTCGTCCTGTTCGCTGTCAGGAGGAGGCTGAGGGGCATGGCCGTTGGGTGTGGGCGGGGCCGACGGCGGTCGCCCTGATGACAGAGGTCGGGTCACAGAGATCCCGCCCTCCTTCCTCTGGTACTCAATGGGAGACTGAAGAGCTGTGGACACAGAAACAAAGAGTTCAAACAGGGTCAGATTAGATTCAGGTTCAGAGGATCTTTCAGCGAGCTTCAAGGGTGATTTAGTGAGATTCAAGAATGTGTCAGGGAAATTCAAGGATCAATAACAGTGATTCAGGGAGATCTCAGAGTGTTTAAGTGTTTAAGGGAGATTCAAGGATATTTATGGAGATTCAGGAATGTTTCAGGGAGATCTGAGGATGATTAAAGGATGCTTAAGAGGAATTGAATGATGATTCAATGAGATCTAAGAAATTTCAGGAAAATTCAATGATGAATAAAGGAGATTCAACAATGTTTTAGGGAGATTCAATGATGTTTTCAGGGAGGTTCAAGGACAATTCAGCAACATTCAATGATACAAGACAGATTCAGGAACACTTTGCGAGATTTGAGAATGTACTCACCCGACAGGAAGTTGTTCTGGGCGTCCAGCAGGGTGGCGATGGTTTCCACCCAGGTCATCTTGATGCTGGCGGAGGACGCCTGCAGTGTGAAGCGCTCTGCCGATCCACGAGACCACAACACGAATTTACAGGGATCACCGTCCACACTGTCCTGCATCGCCAGGTAACTCACCTGATCACACGCAAAAATAACACCATTACTCCCAGTATAAACCAGTCTAACACAGACCCATGTCTTCAACCAGTATCATCAGTCTGACCTTGATGCTGTTCTTGAACTGGTATCCCGGATTGTTGGAGCCTTTACGCAGCAGTTCGCTGAAAATGATGATCTGCTCGAACAGGAAAACTCTGCGCTCTTTACTGCGAGACAGAACTCCTCCATCCTGCTCCCAAACGCAGAAGGTCTCCTGCTGCAGCAGCTTCCCCTGAGACGTCAACTTCCCCTGGACAACAGGAAGACAGGTGAGTGTCTGAGTTATGTTTCATCTGGCCTCTCTTTTTTGTCTCTCTCTACAAAGCACTTTGTCATGTTGTTTTAAAGCTGCATTATTTGTTTTTTGGACACTTGGGGGCAGCAGAACTCCACAACAGGCTGAAAACTTTCACCTTATAACGTAGTTGTGGCTAACATGTTAGCAAACTGCTGCCAAGTCACACTTCCAGCAACATTAACATCCCTTTACATTGCTAATAATTGTGGGGTTCCTCAGGGTTCTATTCTCGGTACTTTATCATTGGTTTCTGAAAACTCCAAATCAAACCCCAAAAAACATAAGGTACTTTCACAGTTGTAATGTGGTTGTGGCTAACATGTCAGCAAACAGCTGCCTACTCACACATCAAACAGACTCAGAACAACAATATCATCCCGTTGACATTGTTAATAATTACTTGTGGGATTCCTCAGGGTTCTATTCTCGGTCCTTTATATTTTAATTTTGATTCATTTTTAGTGTCACTGATTTGAGTTAGTTTTTGAACTTGAGATGAGTTAAATAGCTGTGACAGAAAATTTGAAAGAGCAATTGTGTACAATTAAACCACATCTAGGAGCTAAAAGAGGATAAAAAGCTCTGTATAGCTGGTTCACAAGTATAAGCAACATTTTCACATTTGATCCATGGTTCATAAAATAATAAAAATAAAAATACAGATTACAGCTTTAAAAAAAACTCTCCACTGATGTTTAATCATGTACTTTGACTGTTTACAGCTCTCAGACAGACAGACAGGTAGACAGACAGGTGTACCTCGTATCCCTGCAGGCGTCCCAGGTTCATCATGTCGTTGCAGCGCTTCGGTACCAATGACATCAGCTCCACCGCTTTCTGTATACACACACACACACACACACACACAGTTGTTAAATATTACAAAAGTTTGATGATGGTCTACAGGGTGATGATTCACCATCCTGCTTAAATCATTTAACATCCTCATCATCATCACCATGACAACAGCAGCATCTTAACTTCTGCCTGCAGTTATAAGAAAGAAACACGTGCTACTTGCTTGTAATAAAATATAGATGTCATCTTTATGCCACTTGTCCAATAAGTTTTCATGTAGAGACTCCAATCACAATGCAGGTTCTTTGTGGTATAAATTGAAATATAACACCGCAACTGGGACTCACCTCGATCTCTTCACAGTCGAGTCCTGCTTTGGACGTATACTTGAGAAAATCCTGAGAAAAAAGAAGTAAAGAACATGAAGATGTTTGACAGTCATAAAAGTAAAATATATTATTGTGTTAATAAACACAAACCCTTAGGAGTCAGAAATAGTTGTACATAATGTTAATGTTTGTGTGACCAGAAACTCAGTAGATCCAAAATTCACTGAACAAGTCCTCACAGACCTTCAGCAGCAGCTGGTACTTTGTGATTCTCTGGATGGGTTTGATCAGATAATCACTGATCGACATCCTGCAGCTGATCTCATGCTGGATCTCCTGCAGACAGACAGACAGACAGATTCAGTTTCTAGTTTATAGCAGTTGTCGGTTTTTTTTTGTCCATTTGTGTTGCAGAACAGTTATTCCATCTGAGAGCTCATCAGTTCTCCTGCTGAATTGTTAACTGCCGCCGACTGTTCCTCCACACCAAACTCCATTCAAAAATCAGCCCGTTTAGTGACGCATGCAAGTACATCTTTGTTCATGACTCTTTCTTGTTACTTATTTGCTTTTATGTAACCAGGATGGCTTCTTAAGATGGAAATCTGTTTTTGAGAGTATCTTGTCTAAAACAGCAGCACAATTATTTGCCACTAGAGTTATTGATTGATTGATTAGTTTATCAACATACTGTATGTTTAATCATAAACTATTTTGATAAAAGATTAATCTTTTTTGTAATTAATCATAATTTTCCCAGCAAAAATTCAAAACTGTTGTAATACACACACAATACTTAGTAGTAGATACATTCACTGCTGGTTTGACTCTGAACATGAAGACAAAATACAGAATATTACGAGAGTGATACTTGAAAGAACAAAACAACAAAAAATATCAAAATATTTTCAGAAACAGAAGTGATGTAACAGGAAGTGATGTGTTACCTCAAAGAAGGTCTCGTATTCGATGACGATGAACTCTGACCTCGGCTTGTTCTGACAGTAAACCACGTACATGTGGAGACGACGCTCCTGCAGCACACACACATAAATATTTTATAGTGCAGTTCCTGCCTGTGTGGTCACAGTGAAGTCGATAATAATAACTGTCAGATATAAAACTCACATGTCTGATGAAGAGGTCGGCCAGCAGGTCGTGATTCTGAACACAACGCTCCAACTCCACCAGGAAGAAACTGAAAGAAAACACACACAGTGAGTCTGACAGTGTGTGTTTATTAATGTGTGTGTTTATTAATGTGTGTTTGTGTGTGACGGACTCGCGGTGCCAGTCGTAGATCTGCTGGATGTTGCCGAAGACGATCTTGTCTTTTCCTCTCATGTCCTCTGGAATCCCTCGGACCTCCAACCTGGACATGAAGCCCTGAGACACACACACAGTTTACATTTAATTTTACAATCATTTAAACATTCAGGCCGATACAGCTCATTTTATCATATTATTGAAGTTTCTGTCGTCTTTTGTCAAGTCAACTGAAACTGATAAACTGTCAAAATAATCTTTGAATATTATAAACCAGTCTCACCTCCACAATCACACCCAGATCCTTCACATAGTCCTTCTCTGACTGGATCATCTCGTTAACCACAAACCTGCACGCACAACCACACAAAGTTCACTTGAAATCTTTTTAAATATTCACACAGATCGTCACATTTTTATAATTGTGGTCGTGTTCGTCTTACATTCGTCCTCTCAGTGCTTTATTTCGCTGTTCGGTGTCCGACTCGTTGGAGCCCTGATCTGAATCCAGAGCCTGAAGAGAGAGCGANCCCCAGTTACCTCGGGGTTGTTTGGGTCTTTGATGATCTGCATGGGAGGTGGTAGAGGGGTGTGGCTTTCTTCCTCTGGCTCCTCCTCCCCTCCACTCTGCCCCGCCTCCTCCTTCCTCGCCTTCTGCAGAAACAAACAGAAACGACTAACTTCTCTGTCTTTATCATGTGTGTGTGTTTTTGTGTGTTTTGCCTGTGTGTGTGTGTGTGTACCGTCTGTGCATTGCCGGTGAGGGGTGTGGTCAGCTCCGGCCTATTGTCCCGCCTCCTGGTTCTGATTGGAGGTTTCTTCTGTCCGTCAGCCTTTCCCTGACTCAACCTCCGGACTGGACTGGTCAACCAGCGCTGCAACAAACACACAGTTACCACTACTGAAAGTAACAGTAACCAGTAACAGTACTGGATGTACCGCTCCTGCTATTCTAACCAATAATACTTCTGTTGACAGCACAACTATGAGGATGATCAGCTGTTACCTTCAGGGTGTTTCCGGTTCCAGAAACAGTGCGCTTTGGCCCCGGAGAGCCGACAGCGCCCCCTGGAGCCCCGCCCACTCCATACACCGTGGGGGAGGTGGCACCTGAGAGAGGAACACAAGGAGGTGTCATCAGCGTGATGAGTTCAGGATGGTGAGTAAATTCAGAGATGATTATTGACTCACTTTGGCTGGTGGTCTGAGTCTGGAGCCCCGAACCTTCAGAGCCGTACAGACCGGAGTCTGCAGAGACACAAACACAGACAGATACTGGACTTCATTAGGGCTCAAAAACTCTTTAAATCTGAACTTATCGGAGAGAAAATGCATTTACATCGACCTGTTTTTGTACATATTTTCAATGAAAGCATCATAAACCTGAGTGGAAACAGCAGAACTGGAACACTCCACCAAAAAGATGTTTATCAACACGAACAAACAACAATGAAAAGGTGATCACATGAAATTAGAATTTCACATATACGGCATTTAAGGTAACTTATAAATAAACAAATAAGTTAAAATATAACTTGCACCGTGAGAACTTTTACAGTTGATACTTTAAGTACATTTTTCTGGTAGTACTCATGTACTTTTTACTCAGTTAGACTTTGGAAGGCAGGACTTTTACTTGAAACAGTATTTTTACACTGTTGTATTGTTAGTACAGGATCTGAGTACTTCTTCCACCTCTAAACTAAACCAGTAAAAGAGAGGCTGACAGAGAGTGAGACAAGTGACAGAAATGTAGAGACAGACAGTTCGTCCTGTCGTCTTCTTTCAGACGACCTCCTGCAGACTGAACACACACAATACACACTCTGTGTGTGTGTGTGTTGGGTGAGGTATGTGAAGCTTCTATAGAGGTAAAGAGAACCTGCATGTCCTGTTCAACACACACAGACACACACATGAATGCACACCGGTAACATTCCTGCATGTCATTTACACACATGCAGTTATGTGTGTTAGTTTGCTGTAATGGTCGAGAGACAATAAGACAGACAGACAGAGAGAGAGAGAGAGAGAGAGAGAGGCATGTCAACACACAGTCACCTTGTTCTGTCACTCATTAACCAACACACACTTTCCTCTCTCTCCGTCTCTATTTCTTATTAAAACCCACCTCGCTCGTCCTCTCCCTCTCCCACAATCCTTCCCCAAACGGCAGAACAATCCCAGCATGCACCTCTGCCCCTCCGCATGCTTCGACATCAATCCATTCAGAAAAAAAAAATAAAAAATGAGAAGGGACAGAAGGAAATAAAGAGGCAGAGAGAAGTTTCTCTCCACAGCGCTGAATGAAACTACAGACGAGTCAGAGGTCCACAGGGGCGGGGTTAAACGAGAGGGGCGTGGTCATAGTATGTGGGGGTGTGGCTAACAGAGTAAGAAAATTTGTTCCAGTAGTTTCATGATGTTTATAAAATGACAATCAACAGTGAAATTAGTCATTATTGACAATAAAATAAAATTTAATTTAATTCTTTAAAATGAATAAAAAAACATCAAAAAGTCCAATAAAAAAGAAATAAATAATATTATCAAATTAAAAAACAAAGAATAAAATAAAGAAAAATAAGAAAAGTCAGTAAAATAAAAAACAAAACGAATTAAATTAAATTTAAATACATAAAAATAAATTAACAACAACAAATTAAAACATAAAAGGGAAAGAAAGTAAAATTAAAAAACAAAAACAAATTAAGCTTGAATAGTATAAAATATCTTAAAATTAAATGAAATAAACGTTCGAAAACAAAATAAAATCATAATAATAATAATATGGCAAAACACAAAGATATAACAGAAGAATCTAATTGATAAAAATGAAAACAAAGTGAGGAAACTTTAATATGATAAATGAGGATAAACTGAAATGAACAGAAAAGATATATAAGATACATAATATGGAAATAAACTAAAGAAAAGAATGTGAAACGATATTCCATGAAGTAAAATAAAACAAAATGAAAATAAACAGGAGAGCTACTTTATTTTTAAACTGCAGCTTCCATTGTTTAGTGATGAAGACTCAGCAGGTAGCCTCACACAGAGTCAGGATGTTAAACTGTGGATTCCTGTTGAGTCTGAAACTCCTTCAGGTCAATGCTTAACCCTGAAACTGTCTCACCTCTGGACTGTGTGTGTGTGTGTGTGTGTGAGAGAGACATCTCGCCAAACCAGATTACAGGTTAAGACTGGGACAAAGTTCCTTATCGGACTGAGGCCACATTCACTCTCGTGGTTAAATTTGAACTCTGCTACACGAACAAGTTTTCCATCAACTCTGAAACACCAAAACGGCACAAACACCCAAATCTGTCCCTTTTATTTTAATTTAACAACAACAACTTAATGATTTAGTGCCACCATCTGGTGCAGAGTGTGGTTGGATGGATGGAGTTGCTTTTTTGTTTAGTTTTTCTGACTTATGAAAACAATTATAACATAAATTGTGCAGGAACACTTAAAAAACTAAATAACAATAAGGAGTGAAAATAAAAATGTAATAATTACAGATGAATTAATTATATGTGGGGGTTTAGTTTATTAAATGTCCCTGTTGACATTTTGACTTTTATATTTACGACCTGTGGGGACATTTAGTTTGCACAGATGGCGCTAATAACACGAACTCTTTTCCACTGAAGTGTCTCAATAACTAAGCTGTCAAGATGCCTGCCATGAAAAACATCTATTCCAAGGCTGTTTTTATCAAGTCAGTGTGGAAAGAAGCTCAAAACAGAGAGAAAAAGATGCTCTTTCAGATGTCCTCATTAGTTTGGACTGTCTCTCTCAAACACACACAGTTATGATGTTAATGTGAAGCAGCAGATCCAAACAAACAAACAAAACCTGTTGAATTTTTTATGCTCCGCTGCAGAACAAGCACAGGAGGACTTGTGTATGTGTGTTTACAACTTTAGAAACATGGATTAAAATATTTAGGGGGCACAGAGAGAGAGAGAGACAGGATGTGGGACAACAGTTCAACACATATACACTGTGGTGTGGGTTGAGGATGTTTAAAGTTGCCTCTGTTTAAACAGGAAGTGACATAGGGCAAACATGGGACGTGCTGCAGCAGCGGCAGATGGTGGAAGGAGTAAAAGGACAACAGGAAAAAAATCATTTGCAATATGTTGATATATTTTTGGTTGGGGGGCCATTGATGCTGATGGAAAACATCGTCTGAATGTGGAGAAACACCAGTTATAACAGTTCCATCAGCCGTGCTCTGATTGGTCTACCTCTGCTGTACTCTACTCTGCAAAGCAACTCGACGTCATATAAAAAATAAAAATAGAAATTTAAACAATGAGTTCGACTAAACCTACAGCTGAAGAATAAATAAATATTAAATCAGGTTGGTGAGAATGAACAGAAAACATTGGCTAGCTACCAAACTCAATCTGTAATTATCAATAACTTGGTCAAGTTTCATCAGCTAGCCTAATTTAGCTCAACTGTCATTTTTTAAATTACATTTTGGTGGTTCTGACTGACTGAACGATGCCCCACAATGACCCTGCTTCAGTTCTGGGTACCGACTCTCAGTGGTGGAAGAAGTATTCAGATCCTTTACTTCAGTAAAAGTACTAATACCACAGTGTGAAAATACTCTACTACAAGTAAAAGTCCTGCATTCAAACCTTCCTTCAGTAAAAGTCTGTAGTATTCTCATCAGTAAAGTGGTCATGTTGCAGTAAAATGTTCCCTGTCAGTGTGTTTCTATTATATCTGATGTTTCTGGATTAATATTCCTGCTGCATTAATGTG
>NTHP01000597.1:185148-200537 GCA_003416845.1 Oplegnathus fasciatus
TTAGGTTACATGTTCCCTCCGCTTCACTCCCCGCTGCATCGAGACTACTTCACCCGGAGGAGAGCGGGCGGCAGCTCCGGAGACGGACCTTCAGTTAGCGGCTGAAGCAACTCAAATTCAGCCAGAGCAAACCCCAGCGCTGTTTCATCTGATGTTGTGGAAAACCCCGACCCGGTGGCAGGCATTAAGAATAACTATTAGAGACTAATAGAAACAGCCAATCTTCTCTCTGTTGGTCTCTTTTGTTTATGTAGGTCATATAGAGGCATCGGTATTAAATTGAGACTGTTTCATAACCAGTTAAATGCTCCATAGAGTACTTTTAAATGTAAAATTTTCCATCTGCTGAATTTGCCCAACCATTTCCTTCATTTCGACAATTGTTTTTGCACCTACTTGTTAGTAATTAATTATAAACCAGTTACTCATTATTATTCCCAACAAATCTCATACTCATCTTTTCTGACAATAATGGTGAATGCAGAACAAACACTAAGTGATATACTCAATTTCTTCGTGTACAAGTATTAAGTAGTATTTTTTGATTAAAAAAAAACCAAACAAACAAACAGAAACAGCTGTAAACGTTACCTTGAACAAATAAAAAAAGTTACAACATAAAAAAAGAAGGGCCTATATGGACGTCACCTTCAGGCTCCTGCTGCAGAACTCAAGTAACAACAAAATTTTCAAACTAACATAAACTGTTTTTCATTTATTATTCCGGGCACACAGGCTATATCCTTTGGGCTCCATATAAAGTGGATTTAAAGCTACACTCAATCCTCAGAGGTGTCGTGTTTTCCAAACAGCCAGAAGGAACAAACATTCAGTTTTCTGAGACATGTTGGTTCAGTCTTCCTCTAAATGTAAAAGCCACTTAAAGAAATGCTGTTCTGAGCTCTTGTATCGTGGAGAAACTGAACATTTGTTAAATTAGGCAGCATTACCTTGAGCAGCAGCTGGTATTTGGTGATCCTCTGAACTGGTTTGATGAGAGCTGAGGAGATGGAGTTGGCTAGACCATGTCTCCTCTGGACCTCCTGCACACAAACACACACAAAACGTGTTAAAGGGAAAATTACTAAGCAGTTGTAAACCAAACTGTAGTCCTTCCAAACACTGCAATTCAAACCACAATTCAAACCGCAAACGTGATTTCTTTTATGAAAAGCAACATCTACTGAACAACTGAAGCATGAGAAGTTCAATTGATGAGTAATTTTCCCTTATTACACCTGAAGTGATAAAACTATGCAGTATTTCACGAGAAAAAAACAAAGATTAGAGACAGGTCTGAACAACGAACATAATTTTATGTAGTAAAAGTAATAATTTCTTATTTCCTACCCCAGTAAACATCTCACAGCCGCTTAGATTTATCAGTGGGAGTCGTGCTCCCCAGATTGGGAACCACAGACTAGACAACAACTAAAGCTTTATTTTGATTATTAATTTAATTAATTTCTAGATTATTTCCTAGGACATTTAGTGGAGAGAGTGGTGTAATTTGGTACTAATGATAGAAAAAATGGAGATAATGCTCTGAGACTGTACACATAGTAAGTACCCTCTCGTTAATAGAGATCAATAAACTCAAGTAGATATTAATAATTGGAAATCGGATTGTTGAATTGTGTGCCAGCCTGAAATGTACAACTGCCCACTGAGACAATTTTGGCTTTTTGCGTGTTCAGCTGACCTGCTGTGCAATGACTAAATTACTTTTTAGGTCAGCGGCTCCCTACCAGCCGAGCCTCAGGGTCAGAATTTTCCCTTCAAGTCACCGTCACGCACTTAGACCGACTTAACACCCATTTGGTTTTATTTCCATCCGTCCATTCCCTTTGTCAGTGGAGACAAACTCAGAGCTATCTACTGAGCCACAAATAAATTGTAATACACAAAGAAACTCAATGAAAAGACAAATTAGAGTAATGTAATATAATAAAGAGAAGAAAAGTCATTTTCAAGCTAGCTCAAAGACAAACCAGTACTTCACTTTATAAAACACAAGGATAAGCTAAATATATATATACTGTATATATACTTTATATATACAGTTGTACGTTGTAGCGCCACTACTCACTGTGCAGAATGAGGATGTCCTGGATGTGTACTACTGTAGTAAATAACTGTTGTGGAACTTGTGGATATTTCCTGAAAGTGTGCTACTATAGCACATGGTGCAGTATATATTGCAGTATATGTCGCAGCGCCTGGTATGGAACTTGTACTTGTACGATGTGTACTACTGTGGTACATACATGTATAGCAGTATTGCAGTATAATTTTCCTTTTGTGGGACTTGTAGTTGTCCTGTTTGTGTACTAATGCAGCAAATATTGCAGTACCTGTTGTGGAACTCGTTCAATTGAAGATTTTTCCTGTTAATACCAAATTACATTCTCTTCCTAAGAAATTACAGTTTCATATCTGTAATTCTTTTCAAGGACATTTTAGGAAAGCTACGAGACACATAAAATAAAGTTTTACTAAATGATTAGTATTAAGTTATTAAGCTCTTAGATGGATATTAAACAAAGTTAAGTGGGTCTGACCTCGAAGAATCCCACGCCGTGCTGCTGGATCAGTAAGCTGGAGTCTGGCTTGTTCCTGCAGTACGTCACGTACATGTGGAACTTATCAGCCTGAGACAGAAACAAGTTTTATTTTGAGTATTTTTCATCTGTAATTTACATTTTTAATTGATAAAAATTAAAACAAACTGGTTACCCAGGTAACGAAGCAGTGTCCAACATCCTCAGGAAGTTGTTCGTAGTTTTCCAGCTCCTTCAAGAAAATACTGCAAAACACAGAGTACTGTGTTACTACACACAGAATACTGTACAATGTCTGTGTAGTATTATAATGGAAATAAATAAACTGTATGTACTGTAGCTCTGGAGTACATTTTGCAACATATGGACATGCTGTTTGCTTGTGTGGTACTATAGAACTTACTGTAGTACTACAGTCGATATTTTAGTTCAGGTTATACACAGTACATACAGTATTGCAGTGGTGTAGTATATATCCAGTAGATGTTCTTGATGTACTACTGCATATTGCAGTATATTTTGTATATTCTTCAGTACCTGTTGTAGATGACCTGAATGTTTTCCTACTGTAGTTACAGTGCATGTATTGCAATATGTTTTGCAGTATGATATGCAGTACCTGATGTGGAACTTGAAGATGTCCTGGATGTTTCCTACTGTAGTACATATTTTGCAGTATATTTGCAGTATAATTTGCAGTATAATTTGCAGTACCTGTTGTGGAACTCGTAGATGTCCTGGATGTTTCCGAACACGATGTCGTCCTTGTTGGTGAGACCAGGAGGGACGTCCTCCGAGCCGCTCGTCATCTCCCACAGGTACGTCTGCACCAGGTAAAAGTATTACTGTTAGGACATACTGTCCACTATGATGTAGTACTACATGGTATCATGAATTGCTTTAATGTTTAAAGGGAGAGCTGTGGTTCTTCATCACTGTATGAATGTACTTATGATCAGTGCAGCAGGTTTAAATGTGCAGTTCTGTCAGCAGAGGGCGCTGTTGTTATTAATGAACAGAAACAGCTCCTGACTTACATATCACAGTATCACGAAGTACTGCATTACATAAACCTACATTGAATTACAAAGTACTATGTGGTATTTTAAAATATGTAGTGTTGTGTGCTACTATGTGGCAATATGGCTGGATTGTGTTGTATTGTATGGTACTGTGTGGTAAATGGTACTACGGTACTGTACTATGGTGTTAAGTGTGTACCTCAATACACTCCTGCAGATCTCTGACATAGACTCTTTCTGTCTGAAGGAGCTCAGCCATGATATACCTGAGAACACACACACACGCGTTACCAAAACATGTTCAATGTTAATAGTATCATTAATATTAATACTTATACTACTCACTCTTTCTTGCGGGCGGAGCGTCTCTTCTCGTCGCTGATCTGATGACTTGGGTCGGACAGGTTGACCTCGGGGTCAGAGTCAGACAGACTGTTGGGGATCAGCTCCAGCTCCAAGTCCTTATTGTCCTGACGGGGACACCATACAACACACTCATGAATATACAGATCATTTCCAAATTTGAGCCCATTTTTGGTGTGAAAGTGTTTTTGCTGTTCTGGACGCACAGCCCTACCTGTGAGCACCCTCCCAGCGCCGTCTCCAGCAGGTGGCGGTACTGTCCCACCCTGACAGTGAAGTCACGGTAACGTTTATCCACCGTGGAAACGCAGCGGCGAAGCTCAGTGCGGTGGGCGTGGCCTTTAGCAAGCATGCTCTCAGCCAATTGGATCAGCAGGTGAACCTTTTCCTGGGTGTGCTGAGAGACAGAGAGACAGGTAAGTGATGGCATTAGTGAATGTATACATCTGTCTGTGTGTGTGTGTGTGTTCTCACCTTGGCGGACACGCAAAACTCTCTGTGTTGGTTCAGCAGTTCTTGCGTCTCAGACACCGTTGCCCCCGGCGATGTGTGCGTAGCCAGGTAGTGGTCACCTGACTGCTGCAGCCAATCCAGAGCCTGCAAGTAAACACAGTAAGAACACAGTTTTTTTGCGGGTCTTAAATAAATAATTTTCACGTATGAGAGCGATGATAATGTACGGAACATGGTGATAAAACACACTAAAATAACAACTAAAAACAGTACATCAGGGTTTCCATGGGCTGTTATGATCAACGTATAAAGTATGATACATTTTTATTGATTAAACTACCCAACATGAACATAAAATACTGCGTATATGTCAATGCATCAGTAATAATATTCTAATTATATGATACATTTAACAATATAACACTCTAAAGGAGCTGCTCTGTCCTACATATACATACATTTTCTGTTACTGTAATAACAAAAACATTGCAGTTTTTTAGTGGGTGGGCTGTCTACCTGCTGGGCGTGGCTCTGGAACATCAGGTACTGCTGGCATTGATCCAGTCTGCGTTTCTTCAAAGTCCAGAAATGAAGAACTCTGTTTTCCCTCTGGAGCAATTCACTGAGGATACCTGCGCACACACAGACAAGTCAAGTCAAGTCAATTTTATTTATATAACGCCAAAACGCAACAAAAGTTATCTCATGACACTTCACATATAGAGCAGGTCAAGATCATACTCTTTATAATATTATTTACAGAGACCCAACAATTCCCTGACACACCTGGAACAGTAAAAATAAACAGTAAAAATCGCTGTACCGCACACATATATCAACCAATTGACCGTGGAGTTCCTCAGGGCTCTATACTGGTTCCACTGCACTTCTCTCTAAACTTACACTAAACATTATTTGGGTATTTCTGCGTGTGCTCTTTCACCTTTGACCTGTTGCTCCGGTACCCTGGAGTGCCCGGTGACCTCGGTGACCCCCGTTACCCCAGAGACGGTGACGCTGTGTCCCGAGATGTTCGCCATGGTGACGCTGTTGCGGTGGATGTACTTGAGGAAAACTTCAGCGTTCCGTCTGGCCAGAGTACAGGCCTGTCGCCGTGGAAACGAGACTGTTAGGGACCCTTTCATATTACACTGACATGTTGACTTTTATGAAATGCATTGGAGGTTATTATATACAATTCAGGACTGTTCAAGATCATTACAGAATATTAGACATTCGATGAAGACTATCCAAGGCTACTAAATACAATCAAACAATATGAATTTTCCAAGACTATTAAGCAAGATAATCATCTGCAACGCTACAAACTAAACTAAGTTCATTAATATTAGGGTAACTATTGGACTTGGAAGTAGTCCTGGGTTGCTACTGTAGGTTGTAGATGTAGCCAGGCATGCTAATGTTTGCAGCTTACATTAGAGCAGACAAACATACTGTTTAATCAAGTCACTTCACTTTTGCTGTTGTGACAAATCTGGCATGCTTGGTTGCTAAGCTATGATTGGTCAATTCATGGAGGGGGGTTTAAGACTTTCTGTTGCTTTTCCCGGTCTCCTCACCTTCAGGAATGCCTCCTTCTGCTCCATGTGTTTGTTGATGAGCGGCATGAGTTGCTCCGGCTGTCTATCTCCTCCTCCACACCAGTCCTCCTCCCTGCGGTACTCCTGCTCCAGACTCTCCAGCACCCCACACACCTGGTGAGACAGGCAGACAGGTAAGTATAGAGACAGACAGACAAACAGGTAGTACAGTAGACAGATAGACAAATAGACAGTGGTACCTGTTGGGATGTCCTGTAGAAGGCTGCAGAGGCATTGACCAGTTTGAGTCTGTCTTCAATCCTCAGCATCAGAGTCTGCCAGTGCAGCGCCACCGTCTGGGCACAAGACCTCACTCCATCTGGATCATAATGACCTGATCTGAGGGGGAGGAGTCAGAGGTCAGAGGTCACATGATTGGTTCTGGATGAGGATTAACATGTTGTTTTTAATCAGAACTCTTTCCTAGCAAATACCGTCATTTCGTAGATCACAAGTTTGAAACTAGCTAGTAGTTACTAAGAACTTAAGAAGGATTTTACACAGAGCGGGTGCAGCCAAACAGGTAGTGAGTTACTGGTTCATAAGTTGACATGTGCAGGTGCGTAGCATTAAAAAGCCGTGCAGCACCGACAATAACTAACCTGACCAACAGCTCTGCTCTCTGCTGCAGAGCCAGAGCCACCTGATGAGTCCTCTGCAGGGAGTCAGCGTGAAGCAGAGCCTGGGAAGAGAGAAAATGGAAGATGTCCACTTAATTTCCATTAATCCAACAGGAGGATTTGTGTGTATAAATTCCTCATTTATGTCCTGTTGCCGTGGTAACCTTTACTTCTGTCTGCTGTGATGGACAGCAGACACATTAGCCTCTCCCCATTTGAATATCCCAAAATGAACTCTATGTAAAATTTAGTTGTTTTGTGTTAGTGTGTGTGTTTCAGTGTGTTTTAGTGTGTATGTGTGTGTGTGTGTGTGTGTCTGTGTGTATATGTGTGTGTGCAGTAACCTCTATGGCCTGCTGGAGGCGCTCATGCTCCCTCTGCAGCTGCTCAGCTTCAGACAGACAGCTGGAGTTCAACATACAGGACGACAGCATGACCTCCCCCTCTGAGATCCAACCCAGCACCTGAGGCACAGACAGACAGGTAGTGAGAGACAGACAGGTGGAGATTATCCCCTGCAGCAGTGCCTGGATGTTACCTGGATCTGCAGGTGTGTGTGTGAGTGTGTGTTACCTGTTTGACCTGGCTCTGCAGGTGTCTCAGCTGCAGGTTCTGCTCCAGGTGTGTGTGTGTGTGATCTGCAATCTGCTGCATCTCCTTCTGTTTGTCCTGCAGGAGGTGCTGCAGCTCCTCCACCTGAGAGGAGAGACCCCCCTCCGCCTCCGACAGCTCGATACCTGACACACACACACACACACACACACACAATTTTAGACCTTCAGAATGAGGACATTTTGGCTGTTAAGGTCCTCACAAGTATAGTAATACAACTGTGTGCATGTGTGTTTTAATCTCCATTCATGTGTGTATGCGTGCATGGATGCGTGCATTTGCTTGTGTGTATGTGTGCGTGTGTCTCCATGGCAAATTCAATACGCTGGTTTCCATGGGGACCAGCTGTGTGCTTCAGAGAGCAGTTTCCATGGCAACCCCATCCCCCTTTTCCCCCCTCCCCCCATTATCCTCTCTGCCCCCCTTTCCCCCCTAATATCATCAGTGTGTTACTGAACTGGTCAGACTGATGCTGCACTGTAGCATAAAATATGCTGACTGATTTCTACTCTGTTCTATTGTCACATTAGAGGAGGATAAAAAATCAATGGCGACCCGTTCTAAACTGTGAACTGTTCTGATTTCTGCCAGTTCGGCCTTTTGCCAGTTTGTGGTTGTTTGACACCATCAAAGACCCCTGGAACCTCCTCAAGGAAAGCCAAAACCCCCTGAAGTACCGCTGCAAGCCCCAAAATGAAATCCAACAACCGTTTAGAAATCAAACAAGCTGGCAGAACTTCAGGGACCACATGAACCATTTAATGAATCTCTACCTCCTCAATTGTCTCTGCAAACTGTCCAGTGTAGCAGACTTTGGGTCTTCCCCCTCAAGATCACTGGAGCACAATTGAGAATCAATGGAAACCCCCAAAAAACTCCTGGAAGTCCCTCAGTGCCCTTGAATCCACTTAGGGAACAGTACAGAACTATCAAGGATCTCACTGGAACCCCATAAGAGGCCTTTAGAACTCCCTCAAGAACCACTGAACAGCATTAAGGAGCACTAAAAACCACCCAAGGACCCCTGGAACCTACAAAAAGACTCATGAAAATCCCCAGACAACCCTAAAGGACCACTGGAGCAGTAGACACCACTAAAAGATCACTGGAAAGACTACTGGAAATCCCTCAAGGTCACTGGAACCCTGTCAATAGCAAACAGAATTCCCTTAAGGACCAGTGGGGCCCCTTCAAAGACCATTGGATCCCCTTACATGACTATCAAAAAAGAACCTCTGGAAACCTGGAACACACTGAAAGACACACTGAAGTCCCTCAAGATCCCTAGAATCCTGTCAGTTACTTTTGGGGATTCCTAGGGGATGCCTGGAACACCCTCAAGGACCACTGCAGTACTATTAAGGATCTCTGGCATCCCCTTGAGAACTTCTGGAATCCCCTTAGGAAGCATTACAAACCACCCAACCTCTGAAACCCCTGTAGGAAGAACTAGAAACAACTCAAAGACTCTTGGAATCCACAAAAGACTCCTGGAAGTCTCTCCTGGTCACCAGAGCCCTGTCAATGACTCCTGGGAATCCCTTAGAGACTACTGGATTCCCTCCAAGGACCATTTGAACCCCTGGAAACCCTTCAGGGACCACATGAACTCTCTGCTGAATCTCTACGTCCTACATTACCTTTGTAAAGCCAAAGTGGCTGACCAGTAGAACCCTTTAATGGACTTAAAGAACTACTTGGAGGACAAGCACAGCTCTCTCAAGCACCATTGGAACTCCCTAAGGGACCTCTAGAAATCCATCAGGAAACTCTGGAAACCCACTAAAACACTCCCGGAATCCCCCCAATGACTCATGTAGTCCCTTTCCCATTTCCTGTGGTGTACCCCTTCATTTCTGTCTAAATAAGCTGTCATTATGTTCTATAATTCAAAAACATGGTGTATATTTCCGTCGATATGCAGATGACACCCAGCTCTACGTTTCTGTTCATCTGATGACCTCAGCCCTGTTGACCCCTTGTTAATTGCATTTCAGATCAGCAAATGGAAAATCTGTGAAAGTAATCACATTACTAATCAGTAGTAGCACTAATCATTCCAGCAGTAGTAGTAATGGTAGCATTAAACATAGTATTAGTGGAAGTACAGTACAATCGCAGCTCAAACAGCAACAGTATGACTCGTACCTGACGCCTGGACCTCAGTGATGTACTGCTGAAGGTCGTGACCTTGTTGGATGACCTCATAGATCATGTTGTTCATGGCCAGCCTTCGCTCCATGTGCCTGCAGATCAATTAGTCAATTAATCAAAGCCTGACGTGGCCTTTTTTGATGAGTCATTTTTGTGCTGAGCCAGGATGATGTCATCACACTGGTGTGTTTACCTGTGGATGCGCTGCTGTGCTAGCGTTAGCACCTCAGGACTAGCCTCCACTAGCCGTGACTGGCCCAATGCTAGCTTGTCCTGGGCTAGCTTGTCCTGGTTGGCGTCAGCTAGCCGCGGTGATGCTAGCTTCTCTGCGGAGAAGTCCTGGGACTGTTTCTGGAGGTCCTGCTTCCAGGCATCCATTTCCCCGGTTACCTATGAAACACATACAGGAAATCCAACCGAGGCAGGTTCAAGAAATAATTTTGGGAGAAATGTGTAAAGTATTAAATATCAGTAAAAACATAAGCTGTGTACCTCCAGCGTGCACTGGTGCAGGATGCGGAGCTGCAGGTAAACATCCAATCGGATCTTCCTCTGGTGGAAAAGTTCCTCCAGCTGAACGTGAGACTCTTCCAGCTGCTGCAGCACCGACTCCACATGGGCCACCGAGCTGCCCTGGGGCCTGAAACAAACGCACCTAAAATGGTTAAACAAACCTGAAAACAAACCCAACCACACAACCACATGGACTTCACAAAGCACCAACTTCACACAGGCCTCTGAGCTGCCTTGTGGAGTGAAACAAACTCCCACACAATAAACACACCCGCACAAGTTATCCAAATTTGAAATCAAATGCACCCACACGTTATATAAACCTGAAAACAAACACATCCACACAGGTTATACAATATAGAAAACTACTAAACTGGAAAACAAACACACCCACACATTCTACATAAACTAGAAAACAAACGCACCCAAACTAGAAAACAAACGCACCTACACACTCTACATAAACTAGAACCCACACACAATTCATACACCAACATAATATGGGCCACAGAGCTGCCTTGAGGCCTGAAACAAACGTACCCTACAGGTTTTGCACACCTAACACAAACACACCCACAATAATTACATACACCAGCTCCACACAGGTCTCTGAGCTGCCCTGATGAGCGAAACAAATGCACCCACACAAGCTGTAAAAAGGCCAATCTGTGCAGCGCTGAGGCTTGAATCAAACACACCCCCACTCTCTGTGTGTACCTGAGTTGCAGGATGAGGTCTTCTCCTTCCCGGATGACACTCATTGCAGCTTCCTGTGGGCCAGGGTTAGAGTTAGGGTTAGTGTGAGGGTTAGAGGTGAGGGGTCAGAGGTCAGGAGGGTGTTAGGTTGTTATGACTGGGTGAGACTTCAGGTCGGAGGTCAAAGGTCAGCAGGTACCTGTGTGTTGGCCTGCTGCTGCTGCTGCTGGCTGATGAGAGCCTGCAGAGCCTCAACAGTGTCCGGACAAACACAGAGGTCTGAGGAGAGCTGCTTCTGGAGGCCCTCCATCCACACTGAGAGCTGAGGAGGAGGAGGAGGAGCAGGAGGATAGGAGGAGGAGGAGGAGGAGGAGAGGAGAGGAGAAGGAGGCAAAGACGAAGCAAAGAGGAGAGGAAGAGGAGAGAAGGAGGAGACGAGGATAAAGAGGATGAGGAAGAATATTAAGTATTAATCAGGTAGAGTGAACTCGTTAATAATAATGAAATATTTGATATAATAGACAACAACCAGCAAAATACTGCAGATATCACAGCATATAACAGCATATAACAGTATATCACAGCATATTATAGTATATTATTATTCCAGTATGTATATATACGTGTGTGTGTGTGTGTTACCTCCTTGGTGTGTGTGTAGAAAGACACAGCGAGGTCCAGCAGCAGCTTCCTCTGTTCAACTCTCTGAATGAAGGCCTGCAAACACACACACACACACACACACACACACACACATAATAATACAATATACGACATGTTAACAGCACATCACCTGCTTTTCTCTCTAAATGTTTCTCTCCTAAGTGTTTCTCTCAGCTTCCAAAGAAAGAAACAAAAATATTTTAAAGCACAAAAAAACTGTTTTTAACTGCTGCTAATCCAAAGATGGTGGACAGATGTTGGACAGATGTTGGACAGAAAAAAAGTGATGAACACATTAATGCATCAGTAATTATAATCCAATTATATAATATATATTATTCTGCATAGTGAGTACTTTAAGTATATTTTGATGCTAATACTTTTGTACTTTTACTTAAGAAACATTTTGAATGCAGGACTTTTACTTCTAACACTACTACGAGTACTTATACACTGTGGTATTACTACTTTTACTCAAGTACTTCTTCCACCACTGATTATTCATTTAATACACAGTTCAATAAAGTTTTTATTTAAAGAAAAACAGAAAACAAAGAGGATGAGTCACGCTCATAGGCTCCTGTAGCTGCTTTTCAGATCAAAAGTCTTCCGACAAGGAGACTTTTGTATGGCTTTTTTAATCTGTATGTATGTATGACAAAAATACAAACATGTATTCATTCGTTCATTTCCTCCGCCTCTCCGTCAGAGTTACCTGCATGCGGAGCTCCAGGTCTCTGGCCGCCTGGTAGATCTCCTCCTCCTCACACTCTCCAGACTGAGCCAGCTGATCTGCTGCTTCCAGAAGCTTCTCTGCATTAGTGTAAGTGTTCTGACACACACACACACACACACACACACAGTGATGTTAGTACTTTCATCAGGATTGTCCGTCATGATGAACAATCCTCCTTTTACGACATTAATTCCTCACAGAGTCTCTAGTAGCTGCACCTGACGCGTTACAATACAGCAGGCTGTAGAACTCCTTCTATTTGTTATCTTCCTCTAATATTTTAATTTACACTTGACTCACATCGATCCAACTGTTTTTCTCTTTTACTAACTTTACTTTGATGTTTAGCAGGATGTTTGGGGGTTTAGTTAGTCCAGGTCTGAGTGTGGTTCATGTGTTACCTGTGCGACCTGCTGGAAGTCGTCGTGGCGTTTCTGCAGCGCTCGCGCTCGGTGCAGAGACTTCCCCACGCCGCTGTGTTTGTTCAGGAAAACCTCACCGTGCTGCTCCACCCAGTCCAACACCTGAGACACAGACCAGTGGAGACAGACAGACAGACAGGGGGGAGGGAGAGACAGACAGACAAACTCTTATGGAAGCCAATCTTCACCAAGAAAAAAATAAATATTATGTTAAATTTTATATTTAAGTCAAAATAATGAGAAACTGTGTCAAAACTTTGCAATAAGTCAAAATTTATTCTATATTAAATATGATTCATGTCTTAATAAGTAACATTATGAGATATTAAGTCATCAAGTATTTTTATTTTCATCACTTTTCATCCAGTTTTAAAGACTTTCCATAAAATCTGAATCTTGTTAATATTAAAATAAATGCTAATGTGGCTCTCAGTATGAATCTGGATCTGGATCTGGATTTGTCGTACCTGTCTAACATCCTGTTGAAACACACACAGCTGCAGGCGCTGGTGGAGGCGGAGTTTACGGTGTTGCCACGCCCCCTCCACCTCATGGTGACCCTGCAAAAAAAACCAACTTCACATCAGTCCACCTGTCTGTCTGTTGCTGTAACGATGGATGTGAGACACGTTAAAGTGAGCCGTACCTGCATGACCTGGTGCAGAACTCCCATGATGCCGTGGGTGGCACTAGTGAAGTCTGGTTTGGTCGCTGTGTCGTCAGAGTCAGTCGCCGGGCAGCGCTGGAGGACGTCCAATAAGGCTTTACCACTCTCACTGACCTGCAGACAGACAGGCAGTCAGTCAGACAGACAGGTGGGGAGGCTGACAGGTATAAGTGCAGACAGACAGGTGTTCAGGCAGATAGGTATGAGTGCAGACAGACAGGTGTTGAGACAGACAGATGTTCAGACAGACATGTATATGGACAGATATGTGGACAGACAGGTGTTGAGACAGACAGGTATGCAGACAGACAGGTACCTGTGTGTAGTTCGCAGAGATCTCCTCGTTCAGCTCCTGGTGTTTCTTTGTTGCAGCTTCCAACTCTGCTGTCGCCGACGGCAACGGCCCTTCAGAGCACGCCTGAACCCAACCCTCCACTCTGAGCAGGAACTGGACAGACAGACAGGTAAAGAGACAGACAGAGACAGTAGACAGGTAGACATCGAATCAGGTAGGCACACGGACAGGCAGACAAATAAAATGCATGTAGACACGCAGGTAAACAGACAGGTAGACGGGCAGGTTGACAGAGACAGACAGATAGAGAGACAGGTGGACAGGTAGAGACAGACAGATTGGTGGTGAGACAGGTAAAAAACAGGTAGACAGGTGTATTGGTACAGGTGTATTGATCACTGATTGTCGTTGTACAAATCACCTGCTCTGCCCCCTGGTGGAAGCCGGTTGCCATGGCGAGCGTGTTGCTGCGCTCCTCCAACGCCGTCGTCAGGGACTTCCAGTCTTCCTGTAACCGTGACGACACCATTGTGATTCGCTCCGCCCCGTAGTGACCAGCCTCTGCCAGCCTCGCCGCCACGGTAACCACGCTGTCCACGTTCACGCTGCCGTTCTGCACAGAGACACACAGGAAGTGTTAAAAACCATGTTACACACACACACACACACACACACACATACTGACACACACACACTCAGACCGACCATGCAGTTGGCGGTGAAGTGCTGGTGTTGTGTCTGGAGGTCGAGGGCGTGCTGGTGGTTCTGGCCAACCTCCGCCAGACTCTGCATGAACAGATCTTTACTGTGAGCGATCCACTCCGACATCTGAGACACCGAGAGACAGACAGAGAGAGTAAGACGGGTTAGAGCGCACCTGAAGTCTGCCATCACACCTGTAGTCCAGTTCGAGCTGAACTCCCCTGGAAGCAGTTATAATATCATACTGACTCATAAACCTCACCTTGGTGGCGTCCTGCTCAAACAGGTGTAGCTGCAGCGCCTGGTCCAGGTGCAGCTTCCTGTCGCTCCAGCTCTGCAGCAGGTGACTGCGAGCCGCCTGGAGCCGGTCCAGCAGAGACGAAACCTTTGGCGCCACACTCTGGAAGTCCGCCCCGCCCGACAGCCAGCTGCCGTGACTACCGCCACCTCCGCCACCTCCACCTTCGGTAGAGGCGTCACCATGGGCGGGACCCAAGCGCATGCGCTGGAGCAAGCTCCGACCCTCCCGCTCGAGGGCGTCGACTGGTGCCGTGGCGATGGTGTTACGGAGACGACCGTGTTCCTCGAGGAGTCTGGAGAGGGACAAAATATGGAAATACCTCCATAAACTTTATAAAAAACATTGGTTCATATTTACTAAATACTATATTAAGTTATAACACTCATCAATCAATAACTTAATAATCAATAAGTTTGACTGAGGCTCTTCCTCACTTGCGGGCCTCGTCCACATCCTGGGGCTCCGGTATGCGGTTCAGGCCGGCCTCCAGCTGCTCCAGCTGGGCCAGCAGCTGCGTGGCGGCCCCCGAGAACTCCTCCAGACCCAGACGCAGCTCGGTCCACTCCACATGGTCGTACTCCAACGAGCCGCCGAGGTCAGAGGTCAGCTGGGAGGGGTCGACGAGCCGGGACAGACCCTCCACCGACACCAGGCTGGTCTGAAGACAGAGAAGAAGAAGAAGAAGTGGTTTACTGACTCTCAGTACTTCTACTGCAGTAAAACTCCATTAACAGAAATTTTACTGCAATTCCACTAATAGTACTGTAACAGAATGAGTACTTCTACTGCAATAGGACTTAACAAACAGTAGATGTACTGCAGTAGCCAGTAACAGCAGTAGTACTTCAGTTAGCAGCAGTAGTACTTCGGTTAGTAGCGGTTGTAGTACTTCAGTTAGCAGTAGTAATACATCCATTAGCAGCACCTGTAGTATATCATTAAGCAGCAGTAGTACTTCGGTTAGTAGCAGTTGTAGTACTTTAGTTAGCAGTAGTAATACATCCGTTA
>NTHP01000597.1:221951-232702 GCA_003416845.1 Oplegnathus fasciatus
TGTCTGTCTGTCTGTCTGCCTGCCTGCCTGTCTGTCTGCCTGCCTGTCTGTCTGCCTGTCTGTCTGTCTGCTTGTCTGAAGGTTTAACAAGAATACCCAAATATGTTGTATAAATATGTCTCCTTTGTCGAGTCGTTTTCTCTCAGTTCGTAGGTGCTTTTTGTCTCTTTTCAAAGCTGTCAGATAAATGTATGAAGTAGAAAGTAAAGTACAAGTACCTCAGATTTGTACTTACGTGTGTGTGTGCGTGCGTGCGTGTGTGTGTGTGTCAGGGCTCGGAGGAGGCAGCAGCAGCAGCAGAGGGAGGCACAGCAGTGGGAAGAAGAGTTGAAGTATCAGGTGAGAGTAATACTGCAGTCTGAGTACTGTTACTGTACTGACCTGGTCTGACTGATAGAGTACTGTGATAGTGTAGTAATGTGTGTGTGTTTTAGGTGTGTGTGAGGCGTCAGCAGGCGAGGAGGGAGTTCCACCAGAAACAGAGACAACTGCTGCAACTACTGCCTCCTGGTACACACACATGTACACACATATAGACACACATACTGTTTCTATTACTGTGTATTATAATCTATAAACCTGCAAATGTGTGTGTAGCTCAAGGTTTCCTAAGCCCTGAGCTGAGGCTGACAGGCTCACTCTGTGTGACGCCTGGCTGTGTGAACCTAAAGTAGCACGAGCTAGCTCATGATCGCTGATGAAGAGATGCACTTGAGCGATGTATAAGCTGTTTACGGTCTAGATTTCACTTCACTGGCTCCCCATCTAATTCAGAATCCAGCTCCAGGTTCTTGTGATCACTTACAGAGCTCTGCAGGGTCAGGCAGGTGCCTTCATTAGAGATCTACTGCAGTCCTGTATCACCAGCATGTCTCTGAGGTCCTCTGATCAGGGTATGCTGGTTGTTCCTCGATCCAGGTTTAAAACTAAAGCAGACTTTGAGGTTGCACTGTCCCCCTTTGGACTTCATGTCTGTGGACACCTGTAAAAAGCAGCTCACATGTGTAGACTTTGTGTAATACTTATATATCGGTTGCTTTATTTCTTTTGTGAAGCACTTTGTGACGTTACTGCACTTCAAAGGTGTTTTATGAATAGAGTCATTCACTAACTTACTTGCAGTAAAACTGCGACAGCCACTAATACATTACATTGAACAGCGTACATGAGTTAGCTCGTGCTACTTGATGTTCATACAGTCAGGCGTTACACAGCCTGATCCTGTAAGCCTCTGCTCAGGGCAGGAGTGTATCAGTGTATTCAAGCTCTTGAAGCTAAAAACTTTTCAGTCATTAAAAAAAGGACCGTTTATATTCACAGTACAAGTACACACATACTGAATTAAATACAGAGTCACTACTCTGCACACACATTTACAAATAATATAACTACAAATTATTATTAAATTATTAAACACATTCCCTGTATGTTTCCTCCTGCCTTCATTTCTGTTTAAAACACTTGACTCTGTGTGTGTGTGTGTGTGTGTGTGTTCGTGTTCAGACCAGGTGCAGTCTTACCTGCAGGAGTGCGAGCGTCGTGCGGCCGTGGTGATCCAGAGCTTCTGGAGAGGCTTCAGAGAGCGACGACGCTACAACAACACAGACCGACACACACTGAGACACACACACACACAGCAGCTGGCGGCCAGGACGCTGCAGAGAGCGGTACACACACACACACACACACACACACACACACACACACTCACACACACATTAACTGTTTATTTTTATCTTTGTGGGGATTTTTAATGAGATATAGAAAAAACACACACAGAATCCAACATGTCTATAGTTGACTGATGTTGGCGACTCCTCCTCTTTCAGGTGCGTCGTTTTCTACAGAAACGACGAGCAGCAAAGGCCCCGCCCACCACACCTTTCTGGATTGGTCAGAATGGTTTGACGGACAGCCGGAGGGTGGAGCTAAAGAGGCAGGTGGAGGAACACATCTCTCTACATCCTGTAAGAGACTCAATTAACTCGTAAATCTTATTTCCAGAACATGTCAACAATCATCAGCTGTCTGTCAAACATATTACCCATGATGCTTTGGGTCCCACTGACAGTCTGTGTGTGTGCGTGTAGTCGTCCCGTGTGTCGCGTCAGGAGTGTGAGCGTCTCCATGAGGAGGTGCAGCTGCTGCTGCTGTCTGAGCTGCAGAGAGGAGACCAGCGGAGGAGGGAGGAGGAGAGGGTGGAGGCTCTGCTGGCTCACACACACACACAGCTGGAGCTGCTCCGAGGTAACACACACACACACACAGTAAAAGTCCACTTCACTTGAATCACCGGCTGAATCCAAACTTCCTGGACCAGGTCTGGAAGTCCACGTGAGGTTGATGTAAAAGACAGGAAAGATAATAACAACAACCAATCACAGCTCGCCACCTTTCACTACCTGCGTGATGTCATCAGGAAGACCCAGGGTCCTCAGTTTCATTTCCACCTCGCAGCTCCATCATCGTCGTTCCTCTTCAACATGTTTACAGGTGAAGAGCGCTCTGTGCTGCTATTGGTCAACGCCACCAACACGCACTTGGTGAAAGAAGGCAAAAAAAGTCTTTTGTCAGGACGTCATGAGGCGCCGGTTTTCGTCCGCTATGATCGATACACGACATAAAACCAGCAACTGTCTCCATCTGTCTGAACCCGACATCAGACTGCTTTCAGACAGTCAGTGGTTGCCGCTGCGTCAGCTGTCTGTTAATATTGATGCCTCTGTAGAGAAATACTGAGATGGGTTGCAGGTTTAACAACTTTCATATCAAAGGAACCCAGTGAGGTTTAAAGTCCCGTCTTTTATCCCCTCGTGGCCCAGACGCCCTCATACACTTTGGGTTCAGCCATTCTGCTGCAACAACATCTGCAACATCTGCTGGACCAAAGAGAGAGAAAGTGATGACAGAGGATAAAACATCTACCTGAGTTTACCTGCGTGTGACCCCTCTCCCTCTCTCCACAGATGCCCCGCCCCTCTCTGTCGTCACGGCGACAGATGCCGAGTCCTTCCTGAGCCCCTCGGGTCCCATTGCCGCTCGCGCCCGCGACGCCCACAATGCCATGCTGCAGGTGGGCAGGCTGCCTTGGTGGAGGACGCTGGGAGAGACGGCTGGCGTTGATGTGTTTAGCCCCGCCCACGTGCAGGAGCTGGAGGCGGAGCTTGGAGGACTGTTTGTAGGGGGATCAGCAGGGGTCAGCAAACTCACTGAGATGGACGGAATAAACCTTTAACCTGAACTGATGTGAGTTCAGTTTCCTGACGTTTGTATTATTTCTTCCTTTTCCAGAGAAATTTCAGCCCAAAATGCAAAATGTAATGTAAAATTCAACCAAAACACAGGACTCATGTAAGCCTTAAAGTGGCGCCATAATAAAGACGAACATGCTTTGGTTTCATATCTCGTCACCTGAACATCATTCAGTCATTCAGATGATTCATATTCAGCGTTTCCTTCCATAGAGTTGCACCGACTTCTGGACTTATTCATTCCCACCTTGAACATTTGTCAAAATTTTGCAAACTATACAAAAGCCGGGACTGTAAGTTTTCTTTTTTCTCTCTGTACTTTCTGACGGAGCAACACAATATACAGTACAATATTTGTTTGTAAGGTGTCATTTTTGTAAAAACACTGACATGTAATTCCCCGTAAGGCTTTTCTTCTGTTATCTCAAGACTACATTCTTCAATATCACCAAATTTTCATTCATAGCAAATCAGACATTTTGAAAATTAAATGAAAATATTTTAGCTTCAGGTCACCAAGACTTCCTCCAAACAACAGCAAATTTATCACTTCCATCCAATCATCCACTTCAAATTTGCTATAGATCAAACTTCAGATGGTACCAATACATTGTTCAGTTGTCACTGATTTTGTTTTGCAGCTCCAGTTCGTCCTCCAGTATTCTCGTATCAAATCAGGTGAAAATGTCTAGTGTCCTGTCAGAGAACAGGCTCTGAAAGGACCCTGTTTCTGGCTCTGGGTTGCATGAGATGCTTGGACCCTGGTCTACCTACACGCAGGTCTAGTTTATTTTTTGTTTACTGTCTCTCAACTTGATTTCATGCATTACCCAGACTGCACTGTGACAGCCTTCAGAGAGGCAGGTTGGTAGAAACACTGACTGACAGATCTGCTCATCCTGGATGTTCAGCAGCTGCTGGTGAGACTCACACAGGTACGATCAGACAACGACTGATAAATGTATCCCTTTAACAAGTAGAAATAATAACAACCAGCATCAGACACCAGGGGGAGCTCCTCCGTCACCACAGCAGCATGCTGGGAAGAGTCTGGGGATGATCGGGGAGGAGGGGGCGCTTGTTTTTCTCCTCTGTGCATCCTTGATGGTTTTGAAAATAGTGTTGACATGTTAGAATGTGTAGAAAATGTTTTAATACCATTAGTACACGCTGTACTCTGATGTTTTTTACTCATTACTACGAATATTTCATCAGTAATATTTGTCATATAATGTTACATCTGCCTCCACGTTTAAAACAGTAAGATGACCCTTTATTTAATTTAATTTAAATTCACAGATGTAAATAAAGTTTTTGTTAACGTGCTACAACACGTGCTGGGATGTCAGAGATGGCTCAGCGTGCAGAGCTCTGTATCGATCACACCTATTGATTATTGATCTGAGCTGCCGGCCAGTACAGGCTCAGCAGATGTTACATAAGCAGCTGTCTGTCTGTCTGCCTGTCAGAGGGAAACAACTGTAAGAGAGCAACGCTGGAGTCGAGCAGGTAGGAGCTCTGTTACACTCAAGTACTGCACTTGACTACACTGTTAAGGTACTTGTACTTAACTTGAGTATTTGTATTTTATTGTAAACTTCTCAACCACATTTTAGAGTGAAACATTTTACTTTAACTTAACTTTGTTTATCTGACAGCTGGAGTTATTTGCAGATGAAGATTTTAGATACAAAACATTTGATCAGAGTATAAGATAAGATGCATTAATGTGCATCGTATAAACTGAGCTCCACGTCGATCAGCCGCAACATGAAAACACTGTGTACACATGAATGCATCAGTCCTCTAATACTATGTGCAGCTCTCTCAAAGGGGCTATTCTGCATCATGAATACTTATACTCCTACTGCACACTGTTGCTAATACTTCTGTATTCTTACTGAAGTAAAATACTTGTAATGCAGTATTTTTACATGGTATTATACTTAAGTAAAAGATCTAAATATTAGTAGCTATTAAGTATGTTTTGTGTTACCTGACTGTTGACATGAAAAACTTGAGATGGAGTTGGCCCACTTGCTATTGAATTATTTGAATTGTAGCTGCTCAAATTTCCAGTTTTTTTAAGCACTTTCTGGACTTCTCGTCCATGTTGGCTTAAAAATTGAGCTTCTGAGTTCATTCTTGACTTCGGAAACAGAAGTTGACCAAACAAAAGTTGTGTAAATGTGAAACACTGAAGTGTTTCCAAACCTTCTCAGACAGAAAGAGATCTGTTTTAAATAGACGGAAACGCTGGCAGGAAAACTCTGTTTCTTAACATCAAGGTGGAACAAGCTGAGGTTCTGTCAGGATCAATGTTTGTCCGTCAATGATGGAGACTCAAGCCATGCAAACTACCAGCATGCACTGCATTGTTGTGAGAACAGGCATTGGTTTATATGGCAAACTTTATTTGACATTGTGTCTTTGTTTCTGTGTTTTAAACTGTTCAGAAACGTGTTTTTATAAATATGATATTTTATGGTATTAACTCTCCTAATGATCACATGTTGCCAGGGGTGGAAAGTAACTAAGTACATTTACCCAAGTACTGCACTAAAGTACAATTTTGAGATATTTGTACTTTACTTGAGGAAGCGATCACAAGCCACACAGCGGTATATAAAGTAATTAAAATGAGCTCCACTTTCACCAGCTGCAACACTGAATTGATGAACACATTAATGATCAATAATTATAATCCAATAATATAATATACTATATATCTGTATAATGAGTACTTTTACTTTTGGTACTTTAAGTATATTCTGATTCTAATACTTTTGGACTTTTACTTGTAACAGAGTATTTCTACACTGAGGTATTAATGCTTAAATTGAAGTAAAAGATCTCAGTACTTCTTCCACCTCTGCATGTTACTAGTAACTAGTTTCCAGACAAATGTAGTGCAGCAAAAAGTAGAATATTTCCCTCTGAGATGTAGTGGAGTAGAAGTATAAAGTAGCATATAATGGAAATACTACTATGGAAGTACTTGAGTAAATGTACTGAGTTACATTCCACCGCTGGCCTCTGGAGGCCTTCAGTAATGAGTACAAACAGGTTTCACTGATGTCTGTGTAGTATCTCTGTGTTTTTACTCCATGTGAGTAAACTTTGTTAACATGGTCAGTGCAGCAGGAGTTGACCTGAAGGGGTTAAGACTCAGAGGAATGTGGGGAGGCAGGAGGTGGAGGCAGGAGGTGGAGGAAGGAGGGAAAGGGTTTTCTCATTTGACCTCCTCTCACTTCCTCCACCTTCACTTCTTCTCCTTCGTTCTGTTCAGAGAGGAAACTCCTTCGTCCCGCCATCACATCCTCCTCTTCTTCAGCACATCCATCCGAGCGGCCAGGTCACCACGGAGATGCCGGGGACTCTTCCCAGGTTTCCCAGCATGCCGCGGGGGGTGACCATGCCTGCCTTGCTCAGCTCCCTGCCCAGAGGCGTCAACCCTCCCAGTTTACCTAGAGGCATCACCATGCCCAGTCTGCCCACTTTACCCAGTTTACCCAGCATGCCCCGAGGCGTGACCATGCCCAGCCTGCCCAGGGGGATGTCGCTGCCGAGGGCCGTCGCCATGTCGACCGTATCCCAGGCTCCTCGGAGGCTGCTGCAGGACTGCTGCTCAGTGCTGGACCATCAGACACCCGGAGGTAACAGCTTCAAACAGAAGGAATATTTTCACCTGACGCCGTCTTCTCACTTCATTAAGAAACATTTCCAAACATCTGTGCATAAAAATAACAAACCTAAACATTAATATCATTAAAATATGTTTCATGAAGGCAGCAGACGTGTTCAAATCAGCAAGACTGTGAACAGCATCAACAAGTCCAGAAAGATTCCTGTAATATTCTGATAAAATCACAACACATTTTATTGTGTTTTTGTTATTTATTTAAACTTTAGTTTCTTCAAAGGGCTGAACACTAAACCTGAATAGACTTGATAAGGGATGTGAGTGGTTTTGGATCGGAGGCTCAATGTTTGTGGACAGAAATCCACATTTTAGGGGGTTTGCATTAATGAAGAACAACATATTTCTGTCTTCTGTTTGGTCCTGAGTTCATTCTGTGTTTCGAAAGTCTGGAATAATCTCTATCAGTTTGCCCCTGTGTCTTGTTCATACTGTAAGTTAAATGTTAAGACAGATGCATTAATGTTATACCTTAAAACATTGAACTTTATCTCCTACACAGAGATATCTCACATGATCTATACATAGCTACAGTTTTATAGTTTTCATTGTGGAGTTTTGTCTCTTTCTCTAATTTGACATTTGTTTGGGCAGCGTCAGAGTCTGCGACCATGTTCACAGTCAGAAAAAACACAAGTTTACTTCAGTTTATTACATTTATTTGTCAGGGACCAGATACAAAATCATCACATACAAAATCACACGAGGAGAGGAGATGTATTTGTACCAGATTTAGCCACTACCTAATTTCCATAGGTCGACACAAATACTAATACAAGTGATGCAATTAATACAAATACAAGTTCAAAATACAATCAATTCAATCATAGATCCAAACATACACACACAATGCGCAATGCAATATTTAAAAATAATCATTCTCAGTCAGCCAACCATTTCCACTAATTTCAGTGGTTGAGGAGTTGAGCAGTATTGTGATTATATATTTTATATTTTAAACAGCAAACATAGTAAAGTGTAAGTAGTAGCAGTAGTAAATATCACGATGATGATACTGCTGTGGTTTCCTAACCAAGACTTTTAAAACTTGTTTATGAAGTGACCAGACTCCAGCATGAAATGCAACATTTAAAATGAGAAAATATTAATACAGTATCAGCTATACTGTGGATGCCTCAACGGTAAGTGAGTTTCTGATCTGTCTAAAGATAGCAGTATTATACTTGTCAAATTAAGTAATCATTTGGATTAGGGCTGCAACAAACGAGTGCTTTCATTATTGATTCATCTGCTACTTGTTGCCTCGATTACTTGTTTGGTCTAAAAAATGTCCGAAAATAATGAAAAATGTCCTTCAGAAGTTCCCAAAATCCAAAGTGATGTCTTAAAATGTCTTTTTTTGTGCAAACAACGGTCTAAAACTCAAAGAAATTCAGTTTATAATCATAGAAGACAAAGAAAACCAGCAAATATTCACTGTTGAGAGGCTTGAAGTGAAGAATTTTTTGCTTAATCAATTACCAAAATAGTTGTAGGATTAATTGACTAATAATTTCAGCTCTAATTTAACACACAGAAAAAGTACTTGGATCCAGAAAGATGTACTAAATAAATATAAAACAGACAGGACACTAAAACGACCACTTACTGCAGAAATGTAAGTAAAGCTACTACTACCTGAACTCTAATAATGAATTATAGTACTGTTCATTGAAGTAATTGTAGTTTTGTGTCCTCTTGCTCACTGTAAACACAGGGTAGTTTTACTGCGTTGAGTACTACTAAAGCAGAGTATTTTCAGCTTCAGTTCTGCAGGTTTCTGATATGTTTTTTTTTTCTATTTCTGCTGGAATGATAAATAAATCCAGAACAGATTATAGAGCTGAGCTGCTGCACATGGCTCGGATCACACACACACACACACACACACACACACACACACAGGAATCTTTCAGGTTTAAGAGCTGGTGAGAATATTCATTTAACTTTATTAAACCACGTTTTAACAAACACAACGTTAACATCAAACCTTTCAATTTTCAACATCATCTTCTGACATTTAACCAGCGAACGTGGAGATACGAGGTTTTTATCTGACGGTGATGACGGTGAATGAAAGGAGGTGGGTTTAAAGTGTGTGTGTGTGTGTGTGCAAAGGATTAACCACAAACGTGTGTGTGTGTTACTGCCTGTGTGTGTGTGTGATGGAGGTGACAGTGTGGATGTGAGCTGAAGGAGTCGTCTTCATGTACGGTGAGAAATATTATCATTTATTAACATTTTTTAACATTTATTAATCTTTCCTCTTGTTATCTGAATGCTGTGACGCTACATTTGCAATTTAAATGTTGTGTTGTCAAAGCTTAAAGTCTGAATAATAAAAATCTTTAAAGGAAACGTATAAAATATAAAATGGTTTTGACATTATGTATGTGTCATCATGTTATTGAACAGGTATAGAAATATAAATATTGAAATAATTTGCACACAAATTCTATATTTAATTATGATATGAATCTTATACTTTGTGCAGACAAGTGAAAACCATATATAATATAAATAATATAATCTCCAACCGATAAATGTGTTTTTTCTTTTTTGTTGAAAAGGTAGAGGGCCTAATATTTTACAACGTGTTTGTCCATGTTCAGTGCATGTTCTGTTAGTTTCCTGGTCAGTGGGGCTGGTGGTCTGCTGATCCCAGGTCTGCTTTGGCTCTCTCAGGTAGCCTCACGACTCTGTTCACAGCTGCAGGATAACTGATGAAGCTACAGACGGAGATTTAAATGACTTTTTAAGAATGTTTCTTCTCAGTAGCAGGAGAGTCTGTTTAAACTGTACAAATATCATACACCAAATGTTCACCTCCTTCTTCTTTATCCACAGTGTAAGTATCTAAGATGTACTGACTGCTGAATTAGGCATGACCTTTCACATAATATACACACTGAAGAGTATAGGAGCCCATTTCTGCCAGGAAAAGAAATAAATACAAGAAATACCAAGTAGACCGTTTGACTTAATAAATCAAAATGTGGGATTTACTCTGTCAGAAATTATTAGATAAATCAAATTTCAGACCTTTAAATCAGAGTTAAGAGAATCAAGTTAAAATTATGACAAATGTGAAAGTTTTGACTTAATCATGACTTGATTTTAAGTCAAAATTATAAGTTACCATGTTTACCATTATAAGATCAATGAAAATATTGGCTTTATAAGACAAACTTATGACAAAAGTAAACATTTTGACTCACTCAATCTAAATAATGAGATATTAAGTGAAACTTAGTAAAATCTAAGTCAAAATGTTGACTTTTTAAGTCAAAATTAAACTCAAAATTTTGGGATATTAAGTCATAAGTCAAAGGTTTAACTGACAAAATAAAACATGTGAGATTTAACAAGTGAGAATTATGAGATAACAAAAAATTGACTTACTATTCCAAAGTTTTGACTTACTGTGAGTGCTTTTATTTCTTTTACCATTTCCTAACTTTTTTTGTTTGTTTGTTTATTTATTTGTTTGTTTGTTTGTCGGTTCAGTTCCCTTGCACTCCAGCATGTCGCATGTGACGGTGCAGGGATTGAACCTGCGTCCTTGCAGTGACAGTGTGGACTCTTTAAGCTCCGCTAACTAAAAAACAACAATATAAACACATTACGCAACAACAAGCCACCGCAGGATTAACGCTTAAGACGTAGTATTACTGCTGCTGCATTGTAGTGTGTGTGTGTGTGTGTGTGTGTGTGTATGTGTGTATGTGTGTGTGTGTGTGTGTTAGGAGTTGGCAGTCGACCATGGGTGGATCTCTCGTCTCCTTTAATCTCCCAAAACC
>NTHP01000597.1:232724-243989 GCA_003416845.1 Oplegnathus fasciatus
ATTACACTGAACATCGAGAGAGATGAAAAATTGAAGAAGAATCTGGAGAAAAGAAGGTTAAAAGTCTGCAGTCACACTGCTGCCCCCGTGAGGCTGTAACGCTCAGTTATTTATTAAAAGCAGGCTTTTATTTTGAATTCCCCCTGCTTTATAAGTATATTTGATCATATTTTATAAGAAGCTTTTTCCAGCTTTAATTTGTTGTTGATACAAACTAAACATTTCCTCCATGTTTACCTGTTTGTGTCTTTATAAATTCAGTATAACTTCCATTTTCACAGCTTTCCACCAGCTCAAAAGGCATAATCCCTCGTTTTCCTTTAAGCCTTTTAATGTGAAACAGCTGCAGGAAGTGTTGAGTGTCATTGAGAGCAGCTCAAACAGCAGCGATCGAAAAAATGGCAAAGTAGAAGTGATTAGAAGTGGCAGTATTAGTCTGCTGATGGAATTAGTAGTTTGGAAATGTTCATTATTTTGTTCATTTGAGACTGTTATTTGAGAATTTATGTTATCATCAATAACAAAACGTAAAAACAGACTTAACACCAACAGATGACTCCACAAAAATCTAAAATTAGGAGAGGCAGTTACAAGATGAATACACAATGAAAAAGAAACCAGAGAACAAAACTGATGGATGTTTGAAAAATAAAAAGACAACTTCTTGGCAGACATCAGGGATTAGATTAAATCATTTTGTGCAGTTATAAAAATGATGTGATAAAAGTATCTTGTTCTCCAGATAACAATTTCTTTTTCTCAAGATAATATGATGGTTATCTCATTTTATAGGAAAAAGAAAAGCTTGATGTTTTGTTGAACTTAAAATAACTGGTAAAATAAAATTGTTGTTTCTTGACTTCATATTACTTAAACGTGTGTAAGTGAATAATGGAAATGATTAAAAACCAGTGACTCCAGTCCAGAGTTTAGAGATGTTTCTATGGACTTTTTCCAGTGTGTAAACTGACATGAACTGAAGCTGAACACACAGCGAACTACACACCTTTCACACCTGTATCAGTGAGCGTCAGGTGTCCTCAGAGTCATCAAAGGTAATAAATAAATATGAACTCTTTAACTGTCTCTGTGCGCAGGTCTGTGCGGTTGCTGCTGGGCGCTGCGTCCTCGCTACAAGCGGCTGGTGGATAATATTTTCCCTGAAGACCCGGAGGTAAACACACACACACACACATACTATAACTTTACTGACTTTCCTCTGTTGGTAGTGGTATCTATCCATGCAGATCGTCGAGGTTTATTAGTTTTGAGATGGAAAATGCTCAATGAAAACTGAAGAAGAGATGAAATGTTATTGTTGATTTTTGAAATGCAAATTTGCCTCCGTAGTTTTTGGGGTGGAGGCAGAAATCACAGAGACACATTTCTAAAACCTGCTTTGATAGAAAGCAGTAGAGGTAACCTAATGTGGGTGAACTGACCCTTTAACAGGCGTATATGCAGGTTGTCACTTGTAAATACAGACGATTTTAGTTACTCCTCCTCGTTTGTTCAGGAAAACAAAATAAAATACACTAAACTTTGCTTTTATTAATTCTTCTCTCTTTTAACTTCTGCGTACTTACTTGTGTTTGTATTATTATTTATCATTAATATTTATGTTATTATCCTTTGATGCAAATTGTTTAATAAAGCACAGACAGTCAAGACTTCTTTACTTTGTTACAGGGACGACATTATTTGTAGATTATGTCGATAAATCCAAATAAAAAGAGAATTTGAAAAAGGAAACAACACAGAGTACAATTAACAAATAAAAATTAACAAAACATCACAAAACTCTGGCAGTATAATGACGAACAATTATTCAAACATACTAATAAAATGTTAGGGTTAGGGTTAAAAATGAAAGAAAGTCCTTGAGTACGATTTTATTCCAACTTACGTATGAAAAAATGTAATTATAAGTCTCCAACAAACCCTGTAACACCTGTGTGTGTGTGTGTGTGTGTGTGTGTGGTGTGTGTGTGTGTGTGTTCAGGACGGGCTGGTGAAAGCCAACATGGAGAAGCTGACGTTCTTCGCTCTGTCGGCTCCAGAGAAACTAGACCGCATCGCCGCATACCTGTCAGAGCGACTGACCCGAGAGCTGAACCGCCACCGCTACGGGTCAGTACACACAGAGACACGACAACAACACACACACATTTAACATCCACTTAACAGGAGTGTGTTTGCTCTCCAGGTATGTGTGTATAGCGATGGAGGCGATGGAGCAGCTGCTGCTGGCCTGTCACTGTCAGAGCATCAACCTGCTGGTGGAGAGTTTCCTCAGTACGCTGCGTCTGCTGCTGGAGGCCGACAAACCACACCTCCACATCCTCGCCACCAACTCTGTATGTACTACACATCGTATACACACTGTACTACACTCTGTACTACACAATCTATACTACACACTGTACTGCATTCTGTACTACACAGTATGCTGTACAACACGACAGCAGCCCAGTATACAGGACGACACAGTAGTGGGACACGTTGGAACTCACAGGAGCAGTACTCAGATCCTTTACTTCACTAAAAGTACTAATACCACAGTGTAAAAATACTCCATTATAAACAAAAGTCCTGCATTCAAAATTCCTACTAATTAAAGTACAGAAGTCAGCAAAAGGTACTTAAAGTTGGATTATTTTTTAGTGGGATTTTAATGTTGCAGTTGGTCAAGACAGAGATAATTTTAACTATTTTATACGTGCATACTTTGGGGCAAAGCTGGATTACCAGCCGGGCAAAGAGGACAACTGCCCCAGCCCTCCCAGCTTCACTGTTTATCAGTTGGTTGTATTTAATTAGATTAATTGCATATTTGTTTAAGAGTCTGCACCACTCGAGGACAATGTGAACTAAAGCAGGTGCTGCATTATTACAGAGCAGCTCTGCGTCAAATTTTAATATTTATTTATTTATTATTTATTTATTTATTTATACTGTGTTGACAAGGTGCATATTCCCAAATAAAGTTTTGTTTCATCAAACTTCCATCCAGGCATATTATTGGATATTTTAACCCATAATAATGTGCCACATGATGAGGTACTCAAATATTTAAAATCTTCTGCAGCGTAACTAAAGTTATGAAACAGTTGTAGTAGTGAAGCAAAGTAAAAAGTAGCATTAAATATAAATACTCAGAATGGTACTCCAGTACAGTACTTGAGTAAATTTACACATGACACGTTGGGACATAATGGAAGTAATATACACGTTGTTGGACATACTGGGAAGGACAAATGAAGTACAGTTAAAGTGTCAGACTAAAATCAGGATTTTTGAATGTAGTGTTGGTGGACACTGCTGTCCCATAATGCAACACTCAGCAGAAATGGAGGAGCTATGCACAGATGGAAGACAGAGACTGTCGCTGCTGTTCAGACAACACTTCTAAAGTCTCCACCCAGCATCCACCTGAGTTCACCTTCCCCTCAGTGTCGTCACTTCCCTCTCTTTTCCGTGGCGAGCGTGGTGCTTCCTGATGTGGAGTGACGAGGTCAGAGCCTCGACACCAAACATCAACAACCTCTGTACACATTCTACACTCACAGATAATCTATTCCACGTGAGCTCACTGTGTACCTTATAATGTACATGTAATACAGAGCCGGGACAGAGGGATTATGGTTGTATTACATTTATTTATGTACTCTTTAAGCCTTAATATTCATTCATTCATTTATATTCACTCACACACACGCAGGGATCGTCAGTGTGTGTGACAGCTGGTTTATCTTGTATGTTGTGTTCATATATAACAGTTTCTGTCTTTTCACTGAAATCTACAATCACATTATTCGTGGATGTATTAATGAGGCACCGTAATGGATGATTTTCTCTCTTGTTGATGTTTCTCTGTAGTTTGTGAAGTTTGCCAACATCGAGGAGGACACGCCGTCGTATCATCGCAGCTACGACTTCTTTGTGTCTCGCTTCAGTGAGATGTGTCACTCTGAACACGAAGACCCCGACATCCAGAACAAGTCAGTCTGCTCCTCTTCATCACTGACTGTTTCCACCGTTATCTCAGCCGAGTTATATCCAGTAAAGTTTAGTACATTTACTGTTCCTGTGGCTGAATTTAGTTCTGACGTGATTCATCATTTGACAGATAATCAATCAACAACAATCTCCGTTTGAAGATGTCACCTGGGAAACGTGTGACTTTACATACGTGTATCGACTAAACGGTTAATCATTTCACCTCTTTACCTCTTTTAAAACCGCTGGCTGGTTCATCTTTGCAAACTCGTGTTGTTTGTCCTGCAGAGATGCAAAGATTCACAAAATGTGCCCAGTTGAATTTGGGAAAATGTGCATAAAAGATATGAGACACAAGACATCTAGAATAAACCAAAGATATGACCACCTGGGTTTTAATATTACAATTAATTTAAATGTCATCAAGCTTTTCAGTAAAATATTAGACTGTGCTGTGCCACATCTCACTAGAACATTTTGCATGGACGTCTCTGGACATGCTGTTTGACCAATAGGGATGCAGTAATGTGCGTGTGTGTTGTGTGTTTAGGATCCGTGTGTCGGGGATTCGTGGTCTGCAGGGCGTCGTCAGGAAGACGGTGGACGACGAGCTGCAGGTGAACATTTGGGAGCCGCGTCACATGGAGCAGATCGTCCCCGCTCTGCTGGTCAACCTGCAGCAGCACACACACACCAACAGGTACACACAAACACACACACACACGCTATCACCACATTATTACACCCTAGTAGCTACTATTACATACATATTACACATGTTTTAATTTTTTAAAGCTGTTTCTAATGTTTTGAGATTAAATTTGACTGATGGCAAAAAGGGACTTTAGTATTCTCCATCAAAATTGCAAACATGACACCAGATCGTGATGTAGACAGATAAAGTTGAGCATGAAAGTTAATGTCTTGACTTTGATTTGGTTGAAAGAGCAGAAAAATGTTAGTAAGTACACCTTGAGTTAGGAGTATTTAGTCAGACTAGAAGGTGAAATTTACGGAAAGTATATTTGAACAGTATAATTAATAAATAAAATGATATCTAGTGATTTTCTTTAAATTTTTAGAAAATTGTACAGAGTTTGGTTTGTGGCTGGATGAAAATTTCTCAGGGAGGCTGGGCTTCTGCTGAAGAAATGCAGGACTTATTGTAGCAGCAGCAGCGGTAATGGAAGTAGTAGCAGTAGTAGAGGCAGTGGGATATTGTACTATTACACACTTATTACACATGTACAGTTTCTATTATTTTTAGATTACATTTGACTGGTTTTAATAAATTAATAAAAAGAAAGGAATTTAGTATTATCCACCAAACCTGACACCAGATCGTGACGTAGAGAGATGAGCATGAAAGTTCTTTCTTGACCTTGATGGTGATGAAAGTTGAGTTAAAATTATTTTGTGTACATTTAGTGATTTTTTTAAATACTAAAATTGTACATGTTTTGGTTGATGGCTAGACTAAAGGTATGTTCAGGTGGGGTTCTGCTAGAGAAATATCACTCAGGTGTTTTAACTCTGTGTGTGTGTGTGTGTGTGTGTGTGTGTGTGTGTGTGTGTGTTTGCAGTGAGTCTCCAGCAGAGCAGACTGAGGTGTGTTTCAGGGAGCTGTTGGGACGAGCTGCTTATGGACACATTAACAACGCTATCAGACCTGTGCTGATGTAAGACACACACACACTTTGTGGTACAGTAGTAGTAGTACTAGTAGTAGTAGTGGTACTAGTAGTGGTAGTAGTACTAGTAGTACTAATAGATACATCAGTAGTACCCTCTGTGTGTTTTCAGGCACCTGGACAGTCACAGTCTTTGGGAGGGACGAAGCTTCGCTGTTCAGTGTTTCCAGATCATCATGTACTCCATCCAGGTGAGTAATAATACTGACTACAACACTGGTACTACCTGCAGTACACGACACTGCTACCTTGTGCTTCATACACTTTTTAACGTCACTTTTAACTTCACACATTTAACAATTGTACTATAACTTGTCGTAAATTTACTGAACTGTCTTTTACTTAATTGTATTTAACTGTACTTTAATGTATTGTATATAACTTTATTTCACTTATCTGATACCTGAACTCAGTTGTACCGTAATGAACTGTATTAAACTCTCTTCTCGTCAGTCCCAGCACTCCCACCTGGTGATCCAGCAGCTGTTGGGTCACCTGGACGCTAACAGCAGGAGTCCAGCTTCAGTCCGAGCCGGGATCGTAGAAGTCCTGTCTGAAGCTGCTGTTATAGAAGCTACTGGATCTGTAGGTCAGTCCGCGGCCTCTGTACTTCTATTTATATCTTAAGTGTATATACGCTGTATAATCCTACCACTAGTACTTATCTTTGTGCTATTTAAATAATCCTCTGTGTATGTGTACTGTAGGTCCCACAGTACTGGAAGTGTTCAACACGTTACTGCGACAGCTCAGGCAGAGTGTCGACTACCAGCTGACCGGTTACTATGACAACGCCGGCAAACACAAAACCACCTCGACTGAGGAGGAAACGCTGCAGGACGCCGTCATCAAAACTATCGGTCAGGCTCGCTGTGTTTATGTTCCTGTTAAATCGTCATTAAATCGTTTTCAAAGCGGTCGCGTCATTTGAACCTGTGTTGTCTGTCCAGGATCCTTTGCCAATACGCTTCCCATCTACCAGAGGTCAGAGGTCATGCTGTTCGTCATGGGGAAGATCCCTGTTCCCGGTATCTACCCCGCCCTGGGGTCACCCAACGCCGGGTACCACTCACACCAGTTCAGTTCCTCCCTTCTACAACCAACTTTACATGTTTTAAATATTCATATTCATCTCTGTGTCTGTTTCAGGTTCGAAGGCAGCAGAATGATCCAGGTGATGTTATTGAAGTCTCTCCTGCAGGTGAATTCAGTTCAGTCTTGATGGTGCACAAATTGTCCCTAGGTTTTCACACGTTTTTAAATTTTGATTAATTAAGTTTCCCCGCCTGTCTACCTACCTACAAAACTACCTACCTACTCAAACTTCCTACTCAACTAGGGAACTACCTTTCTGCCAAACTCCCTATATACTGAACTACCTTCCCACCGAACTGTCCACCTACCTATCAAACTACCAGCTGATCTACCAGCTTACTCACTGAACTACCAACCTACTGTATCTTCTGAACTACCGACTGAGCTACCTACAGTACCAAACTAACTACCCACTGTTCTACTTACCTCCTTAACTACCTACAAGCTACCAACTGAACTACCCACCAAACAGCCTACCTACCGAACTACCTACTGAACTACCCACCAAACCACCTACCTACCGAACTACCTACTGAACTACCCACCAAACCACCTACCTACCGAACTACCTATTGAACTACCAAACCACCTACCTAATTACCAAACCAGCTACTGAACTACTTACCTACCTGTCCTAAATACCTACTGACACTTTCTACCAACTTACTTAACTATCTACTGAGCTCCCGACAAACTGTTTACCAACCAAAGTACCAACCACAATGTTTACATACCAGACTACAGACTGAACTACTAACTTACCTAACAAACTACATATCAGACTACCTACTTAACTAACTAACTAACTTTGTTTTATAGTTTTAGACAGCTCTTAAGTTGTTGTGATACTTCAACCCTTTGAAACCCTTGTGTACATATCCAAAAAACATATTTCTTCCAAAGAACGTTCATATTTTCACAGTCTAAAGACTTCAGCCATCTTTCTCATCCCTCCTCGCTGCCTCAGGTATCGGAGCGTTACGAAAGCAGTAATCTGTTGACGGCGCTGCCCTCGTCCTTCTTGGAGCCTCTGCTGTCCTTCACTCTGATGGAGGATCCAGAGATCCGTCTGCTGGTCCTCTCCATCCTCACCTCGCTCATCGACAGACGCCACAACGCCACCAGACTCACCGGTGCCAGGTCACATCTCAACAGACACAACACAGACCATATGATCAGACAGTACTGGTTCCTGTGGGTAAACTGGGGGGTAAACATGTCTGTGGTCAGTTAGAGATTTCTATTCAAGTGAACTGGCACCACCTTGTGGCTGACAGATGTTACTGCACACAGACTTAAATTCATATTTCCCTTCAAATGATCAAAGTCTTTGCCTGTGTAAATAGCAGGAAAATATTCACCTTTTGAATTGATTATAAGTATTTTTATAAGTCATAGATTGTCACAAACTCTCTCTGTGTTTCAGCCAGATGACTGATGTCTCAGTGTTGGAGCTGAAGGAGGACAGATGTTCTCGACAGGACAACTTGTTCATCAGGAAGGTGAGAGAAAAATACAGACCACCATCACTGACTACATATGTCACATTTTAAATGTCACTAAATATGAGGTCAAATAAAATGTCTTTAACAGACGGATAGGACACTTTAATGATCTGTCTTTGCACACATTGGTGTGTTTTTACTGAGCTGCATGTCAGGAAAGTATTATATATTTTTCAAAAGATTGCAGTCAGTTAATTTCTTCTTTTTTTCCACTTAGATCTTTGTTGGGGAAATATTTTGACAATGGCAGTAACAAAAAACAACAGTTTGGGAAATTCATTCACATTTTTCCATTGTTCACACAGTCCTGTTAATGGATTTAAATGCAGCTCCGTTCCAATGTCGCCATTTTGAGCCTTATATAACGTCCAGTCCTCCCATTTTTCTTCCTGTTGTGCTTCTTGTCATCTCAAGATATGAGTCAGTTTTTCCATAAAGATGATTTCAACAATTATGAGTCATCGGTCCTTTTGTCAGCGGTGCTATCTTCCCCCAGTTCCTTGTAAAAGCTTTCTTACTTGCTACTAACAGCATTTTAACCAAATATCTGTCGCTTCCTATCACACTTTATTCAAATTACAGAGATAAAGCACCACCACAACAATTCATAGGGACTTTTATATCCTAGTATTTGTTGTAGCACTTGACAAACCATTTCTCACAGTTATTTTCTGACATTTCTAAAAAACATGTGAGTGATCAAATGATCGACACTCTCTCCTCAATTATTTCATTTCACAGATTTGGATTATTCCTGACTATAGAGACGGCTCACTCATTATTCAATACCGTATCCATCATACGGAAGTTAACCTGCCAACAGGTGGCAACACGTCACAAAACAGAACAAACCTCATATTAAAGTGTGTGTGTGTGTGTGTGTGTGCAGCATGCTCAGCGTCTCTACAGGCACGTCTACCTCACCTGTAGGGAGGAGAGCAGTGGGCGGGGCCACTACCAGGCCCTCATCACCCTGTTGGCTGTACTCAGTGTGGAACTGGCCAATGAGGAGGTGGTGGTGGACCTGATCCGACTGGTCCTCGCTCTGCAGGTAGACAGAGCTTCTATAATAATAATAATATTAATATTAATAATAATAATGTCATGTTGGTCCTCTCTCGGATTAATTGTCCTTGTTCTCTTGTGATTGGCTGCTCAGGAGCTGGCATTGTCCAATCATGAGTGTCTGTCAGTGTTTAACCGCTGTGGCATTCACGCCGTCTGCGCCGCCTTCCTCAACCTGTTGTCCCAACTGGGTCCGCCTCCACCGCTCCACCTACACGTCACACAGGTGAAGAGACAGAGTGTGTGCATGTGTGTGTATGAACAGGTAATGATAACATCATATATAATTTATTTATTTTGTGTGTGTCTGCAGGTGATAGAGAGTCGACAGAAGAGCGCTCCACACCTGCTGCCTAAAGACGTATTCTGTGACAAGCCCAGGTAGAGAGACATAGAGAGACAGTGGAGAGAGAGAGAGAGAGAGAGCATTAGAAAAGAGTCTGAAAAAGCTTTTAAAATGTTTTTTAAATAAAAAAAAATTCATTTTATTCGCTTTTCTTTGTTTTGTTTTGAACTTCTCTTTTTATCGGGATATACCAAGGTCCAAACAAACAATGAAGCTGAGCAGCAATAGATAATCCAGAAGCAAATAAGGACCAATAAAGTAAAAAATCACAGGTATAGAAAATGAAACACATAATAGAAAAACAGAACTTAATAGAAAGAACCGGAATGTCGGGGCGTACCTTCATGATACTTCATTCACTTAAAAGGTGAAAGAGAAATTCACATTGAAGAGATAATGGATGTACAGGTGTCTTTCCCATATTTTCAAAACTTGTCGCTTAAATTTTCAGTTATATTTTCTGTAAATTTTATATCCTGACATTGTGGTTTAAATTCTAAAATCCTTCTTCACGCTGCCATGTATGTAATTGTGGTGTAGAATACAAGCTCCCTTTATCTTATTTTTTGTTAAATTTTTGCTTAAAATTAGTAAGATGTTAAGATATTTTGATTGCAGATAGCTGAATCAGGCTCAAAAACCAAACATGAGTGAAATCATAGAATGTAAACCTCCAAATTTTAAGAAATATCTGTGAGGACATGACGTCAGCGTCCTCAGTGGTAGCTACGGACCAAATAAAGATTTATTTCTTTTTAAAGTGTGACAAATATATATCAATAATGAATGTGTTTTTGTGTGTGTGTCAGACTGCCAGAAGGTGAGCTGAAGGTAGAAGAAGCCTTTCTGTTTGTCCAATCAAAGATCTGCGAGGCTCTGACAGGAAGCAGCTACAGTGCACACAGCGAGCGCTTCAACACACCTTACACACCTCAGCTAACAGGTACACACACACACACACACTATAAAAGACTTAACACACATATCTGTGTACTATTATACTCACTCATACTGCAAAAACTCAGTGTCTTGCTTGATTTGTCCAAAAATCCACCAGGAGGTTTTTTATATTTGGTCCTAAGAAGTATCCATATAAACATCTCAAGGAAATTGAATCGAACACAACTGGATTTTTGGTTTTGTCTGTGAAGACGTTTCACCTCTCATCCAAGAGGCTTCATCAGTTCGTGCTCGTTTGACCAGGCTAGACAGGTCCTGGTCAAACGAGCACGAACTTCGATTCAGTTTCCTTGAGACAACTATGACCTGGATGAATGAGAATATTCACAGGCTATCCATATAAATCTGTTACCCTGAAGAGGGCGCCATACACACATATTACTACTAGTACTACAAGCATTGAGTCTGTATTACTGTGTGTGTGTTTTTAGATGAGGATCGTCTTTCTAAGAGGAAGAGTATTGGAGATGTCATCTCTCTGCAGATGGACATTGACACACAGTACTGTCCTGATACACAGCAGGTACCTGTCTGCCTGCCTGCCTGCCTGTCTGTCTGTCTGCCTGCCTGTCTGTCTGTCTGTCTGTCTGTCTGTCTGCATGCC
>NTHP01000597.1:281826-296927 GCA_003416845.1 Oplegnathus fasciatus
TAACAGAGTAGCAGTGTATGTGGACTGTCCTGCTGGCACTCTGTCCTTCTACAGAGTCTCCTCTGACACACTGATCCACCTCCACACCTTCAACACCACATTCACTGAACCTCTTTATCCTGGCTTTGGAGTCTGGTCCTGGTCTGGTTCCTCAGTGTCTTTGTGTTCTTCAGAGGATTCAAAGTGATTGAAAAGATTCCTCATTTACATTGTAAACTTCTTCCACTTCCAGTCCTTTCAAGATGAAGCTCTGATCATTAAATGGTGGAAATGCCGTTGACTTGGACCTTCTGTCATGTTTAGTTTTGAATTCTGCCTCTTTTCACAATAAAAGCATGATGTTACTGTGAGTGTGTTTGTTGTCTTTTTCAGGTCAGGACTACTGACATGATTCAGCTGAAAGATACATTTGTGTATTTTAAAGCCGGATGTCTCAAACTAAATAGTTCAGGATGTTCGAGGTCAGCTTGGAACTTCTGAGGATGTGGGTTTGATCTTTGGATTAATTCATGAATTTTGAAGTCTGATGTCCAAATGAAAACATGAAAACCTCCAAGAAACAGAGCCAAAGCATCTCTGACCAAATAGCTCAGACTGTTATGGGATTGCTCTGAAATATGGTTGTGGGTTTGGTCCTTGCTTAAATCTGAAAGGTGAAGAGTCTCAGGTCAAATAGCTCAGCGACTTAGAGGACTACTCTGAAGTTCTGAGGCTGTTGGTTTGAGCCTCGGGAATCTCAGTGAATTTTGAAGTCCTACACCCAAAGTGAACACTCAAAGGCTGTAAGAAATGTAGAACAAGTGTCTCAGGTTGATCGAGGAAGGCTTGGAAGATCTGAGGATGACGGTTTGCTATTGCAGGTCACATTGTTTCTGACTCTATATGTTTTATTTGTGCAGCTGATAAAGTCATGGAAAGACTAAAGAAGAAGAAACATGGGACTTGAACCAGCAGTTCTCCACATGAAACATGAGTTCATCTCACTGAGCTATGACTCAACATGCAATGGTCTTGTTCTTTGCTTCTACAAGTGCTTCAGAGTTTGAGCATGTTCCCACTTCATATGAAACTCTGCAGCTCACTGAGCTACACTGCTGGCTGTTTATCTCATGAAGCTTTTATCAGTTTTTCCTCTGGATGTTAACCTTCAAATTTAAACACTTCCTGTAGGCTTAAACCCAAAACCCCATATTCTCCAGAAAGCCAGCTAGGGTATCATTTTTTTTACAGTGCATTCAATGGTTTTGAATTGTTATAGCATATACCCAGTCCACTGAGATGGAAGCAGGGAGTTATGGGATGGAAAACCATGACCGGTTGAAATTTTACTGAAATGTGTTTCAGTTAAGTTGCGACAAAATTTATGAAATGTTTCAAAACTCCTCTAACTATGATATATAATGCCTGATATAAGTGATGCAACTACAGCTACATTATTAGATAGGGCATTACCATTAGGAGCCACTTAACTTCCAGCAACTATTATTCTCATTACTACTTTTCTTAACTGTTTCCAATGCTGTGATTTGAACCAGCAGTCTTTGCCATGATGGAAATCATATTATCTGACTGAGCTAAGGCACAAGATGGCATCCTTTTGTTTGACTTTACAAATATTTCAGATACTTGTAAACATTAAAACAACATTAAATGCTACCATTCTCTTGAGCCAACATGTTCCCGCTTCATATCAACTTCTGTAGCTCACTTGCAATCAGTATTTAAACACCTGTAGCCACTATTTATTTCTGTGCTTCTGGTGGTCATGTTGTACATTATATCAGCTGTCATTTTTTTATACTGGAGTCCATGGTCAGGGATGCAAACAGGCAAGGGGTGAAAAAGGTGAGAACATTGCGTGGATTGAGAAAACCTGCCAAAACTAGAAGGGTCCGGGGGAAAATTTTGAAAGATATTCACTTTATGTGCTCATTTCTAGTTACTTTTAAGTATATTTGCCTGAAAACTAATTCTAACAGCCATTATGTGGTAAAACAACCCTACATAGAACACATAAATGAATAGATGTGGGAGCTGAATACATCAAAAAGACAAAAACAAGATGACAACAAGATAAAAAGGTATGTTGGAAATCAGCTTATAGTAGCTTCTTTATTAACACTCTTCCACTATCAGGTATGTAATTGGTAAAATTCATTAAAAGCTTAGATCTAGCCTATATGTTTAAAAAAAACAGCCACTGTACAAAAGTTTTGACTCAAGGCAAATGTTCTTTCACTGTTGTCAGCCAGCCAGTTAAGAGTCTCTGCATAGCAACTCGTTCCTGCTTGCTATATCATCGCTGGTCAAGTTGACAGGCCACTGGAAACCTCCCGGTACTCCTGACGGGCTGTCCGTGAGTGATCCCGATCAACCCTACCAACTGAATCCCCCCCCAAAAAAGACATTTTCCTCGGATCTACACGTATCTCGTAGGCGAATGTCGCCGAAAGGTGAGGAGTTTGCATCTCTCTTTTTACAGTGAATCCTCTGGTTGCTATTTTTTACAGTGCACCCCCTGTTTGTTGCCCTTGTTATAGGTTGTGATACTTCATCATTTGGGTGTCACTGTTTCCAGCTTATTGTGTTAACAATGTATCCACTAGTTTTTTTTTAGTTTTTTTTTTACAGTGTATGCCCAGGGGCCTCATTTATAAAACTGTGCGTAGGATTCACGTCAAAAGGTTGCGTACGGACGAAACACAGAAAGTGTTTACCCACAAAAATATTCTGATTTATAACACAGTGCACACGCACGTCCTGTGCCGGTTTCCCTTTATAAATCACAATCAACTCGAAATGTGGCGCACCTTTTGCGAGCTTCATGTTACGCCCATAGTTGCCTATAAATAGTCAGTGAAACGCCCCTAATTAATATTCATTCTACCTGACTGCATGATGATGACCATGGCGAACATCGACAGAAAGGGTAAAAAGAGAAATTTCACGCAGTGTGAAGTAGAAGTTCTTGTTGGGGAGGTCGACACCACAAAAATGATTTTGTTTGGTGGACACAAAGTGGGCATTACAAATGCCAAAAAGGCCTTAGAGAGGCAGCATGTGGCGGATGCCGTTAATGCTGCTGCCTCAGAAGGTCGAACCGTGACTGAAGTGAAAAAGAAGTGGTCCGACATCAAAGTGGACGCCAAAAAGCGCCTAGCTTTACACAGGTACACAGTATTTGTGCCACGCGCAGGGGTAAGGGAGCACCGGAGCTCACCCCACTTGATGAGAAACTGGCAGGGATTATTGGGGAATCCCTCTTGAGTGGAGTGATGACAAAGGTGGAGGGGGACACAGACGTGCACGATGCACCGGATGACTCAGGTAGCCTATGTAATTCGTATTCCCTTGTTTAAAATGAGTACAAAAACAACTGAGACATTATTCACAAAAACAATTTCTGTTTTAGTTGCTGAGTGTTCCAGCGGCGTCGGTGGTGCTGCAGCAGCTGAGCAGCTGTGTGCGCCCAGCGTCTCCACTGCACCTCGTGGGACTCAACCCTCCAGCAGTGGCCGTGTCCTCACTGATGCAGTCCTACAGACGCAAAGGGACACAATCGACTCCATCAACGAGGTTGCCAAGGAATTAAAGGAAATTAAAAATGTGTTGCATGACATGAGCTGTACAATGAAACAATTGCTGAATAAATAGTGCTATGTTTCCATACCTTGTGTTTTTACAAGCGACGCATCACATCCAGAAGTTGGCGCACAGCAGCAGCGTTTGGCTCAAATGCCTGGGGATAGGGGTCGGGCTCGGGGCCAACACGACCATCAGCGTCAGGGGGTAAAGCCACATTCCTTAGCTGTGCCACATTATGTAGATATCCACTGTCACCTACAGTGTTTGAGAATGGGTTAGACACTGCAGTCGAGAAAAATTGCAATTTAGGATTTCTACATCATCCGTACCTAGAAGCCAGCCGTCACGCACAGCTTCGGCCTCAAGTCTGCGCCCAACACTGCTTTGCCGCAAAATGAAAGAGTCATGGGTTGACCCAGGCCACCGAGCCACTACATTAGTCAGTAACATGTCCACACATATGATTTGGACGTTCATCGAATGAAAATGCTTTCGATTAATGAAAGCAAATTCATTCTCAGTCTGTGCCCTTATAGTAACATGAGTGCAGTCAGTAGCACCGATTACATTTGGGAAACCGGACATTGCTGCAAATTGCGCTTTTTTATTTGCCTGTTCACCCACTTTATGTACAGATGTGACTAACCAATTATACCTCCTAACACGTCTGGCATAATACGGCTAAAGGTTTGCTGAGATACCCCTGACCTGTCAGCCAATTCCCTCTGAAAAGTGCCAGTTGCCAGAAATCCCAGTGTTGTCAGGACTGAGTGGGACTGGCACAGCTCGGTTTCTGCGGGTGCTTCTCTGTAAAGCTGGGCCCAATACAGCACAGAGATCCAACAGCTTGTGGAAGTCGGAACCTGCTCAAGAGCCACTCATCATCATTGGCCAGTAGATCTTGCCGGTCTCTGAAGATTTGGTCCCTCCAAAGTCTTCCATTTGCCACATCTTCTAACAGTGCCAAATCAGCCATTGTGCGTCATTACTCATTGTGATTGCATGCCTTTTTATACCCACCCATTTGATTGTATCTGAAAAGCTACAGGTGTGGGAATTACCCTGACAAACAGTTATGCGCAATGAACATGTGATAATAATAATAATAATAATAATGAACTTTATTTGTATAGCACCTTAAAACACAGTTACAAAACACATTTAAAACACAGAGATAAAACGAACCAAAAGCCATAAAATATAAACACATTATAAAACACAATATATGATAACAATATACGAAACTATGCACTCGTATCTGCCCGAATTGAGGCATCAAAAACGGCATCAGTGTAAACGTAATTGGTCCTACTGTTCACCTTATTATTTATTAGAATAAAATTCACAACATGCAAGTATTGTTTAATAATTACAGAACATATTTGAGGGGTTCTTTTGCAATAACAGATATTTCGGTTTGTATTTATTTTCCTAAATCATGTTTTTTTTCCATCAAACAGGTGTTGGTTCATTCACTGTGAGAATGGCTTTTATCTGTTTTTGCAAATGAACTCTTCATATATGATACGTGAGAGGTAATATTTCGATTTATTCTATGCAATTGTACCAATTTCACACCGTTTCTGGCATTTCATCCTTCTGCCATCAGAGTCGCAGTTTCTCATTTCTCCAGCTTATGTGCGTACACATGGGTCAGAGTTACCGTGGAGACCGCACATTCTCCTGTCAAGTTTGTTTTTTATAAATCCCAAAGTTTGCTTAGAAAGTGGTGTACGCCTTCTTCTGTGCGTACGCAACGTTTATAAATGAGGCCCCAGGTCATCTATTTTAACAGATCAGCCTTTGTTGTCATTTTTTATAGTGTAACCGCGAATTGAAAGTTTTTACAGCACGTTTCCTGGTTGTCACACTGTGTGGCTGTGTGGTTGTGATTTTTTTTTATTTTTACAGTGTTTCCCCTTTTGTTTTTACAGTGCACCCCTTGGTCTCGTTTTTTTAACAGTACATCCTCTGTAGTCATTTTTTTATTACAGTTTATTAGTTGTAGTTCCTCACTGTGACCACCTGAGGGCAGTAAACACTAAATCAGTTCAGGACCCCTTTCCAGACTTTTTGTCCCCCACTTTCAGGTGTCATGGTAAACCTGTAATACCGAGCTGGGCTGGGTTTGAGGAAGCAACTGGCAGATAGACAGATGGACGGACGGAGAGGCAGACCGACAGGAGCTCTGTTAATGACAATACTGTTGATATTAGACAGCGGGTGTTCATCTGTCCGTCTGCCTGTCTCACGACTCACTTCTCAGTGTTGTAGTTACTGACAGTGACCACTGGAGGGCAGTGATCATGATGGTTTCTCTGTGAGTCACTTTAACAGTCCAGTTCCATCCAGATGAACATGAAGCATGAATGTTTGTATTGAAGACATCACTGTTGGTATCAGTGAGCTTAACAGCAGCCATTAATACAATTCTAATAACAATATTTAAGTCTTTTTATCATTTCAAACACTTCCTGTCATCATCGTGCAGTTTATCTTTTCACCAGCAGAGGGCGCCACATCACCATCAGTGAAGAGAAACACCATATATTTATAAAATATAATGTAAAAAGGGCTGCAACTGCAAATAAAATGTTCAGTATTCTGTCAGTGTGTGAATCAGGAAACTATTATTCATCTTAATTATTTTTAATCATTTAAAGCTACATAAATTAAACCTAACATTGTGCAGTTCACAGTTTTTGCCACCAGATGGCGCCAAAGTTCTCCATGACAACTGTATCCAGTCCTGTCTGCAGTCTGGAGTCCTTCAGAATAAAGAGCTCTGTGAGTGTTATTTCTTCACTGACTGAATCAAGTATTTACTGTGTATTTGTTGTTGTTTGTGTTTGTTGTTTCTCTGACAGGAATGTTGATCCACCACTGAAGAGACCACGTGAGTCCACGTGATGTTTCTTTACACTGTGAGCAGAGTTACAAAGTCTTTACACAACAAACATGTCGTTAAAGGAGGAAATCTGTCACAGCACAAAGTATTGTTGTACTGGAGGAAGTATCCAGATCCTTTATTACAGTAAAAGTACTAATACCACACTGTAAAAATACTAGTAAAAGTCCTGCATTGAAAATGTTACTTCAGTAAAAGTATGTAAGTATAATCAGTGTACTGAAAGTATTAAAAGTAAAAGTACTCAATGTGACTGTTGTACTATTCTATATTCTCTCATTAGATTATTCATCACAGTAACCAACTCTCAGTTAAAGTGATCTCGGTGTTTAAACTCATTAAGCTGCTACAAATGAACGTGTCCTCAACTTCCAGCTATTCTGTCTTTATATGCTCCCATTAAACAGCGACTTTATCACAACTTATTTTATGTGCCTGATGTGCAAAGCACATTCGCACACTAATTGTTATTCCTCGGGCTTATTATCAACAGATATGATCCATGTTTAGCTCACGCGCCTCTCTGGGTGTGTCCTGAGTCCTGTTTAAAGTTTACTTTCACTTTCTGTCCCGTCGTGTCGCAGATAGTTTTCTCCTCTGAAGCTCCAGCTGAAGGTAAGGGAACAAGTTTGAAATGTTTTCCTCGTTAACACAAGCTGTCGTTAGTTTAGTTCCACTAGAAACAGCAGAAATCTGCAGCTCGATGCTTCATTTCTCCAAACTCACAACTCTGAGTTGAAGCGTAAACTCGGGACGAAGGAGGCCAAACAGCCGCCAGTCAAATATCCTCCATGTTGTATTAGTGAGTGTAAACGGTGGAAGAAGAGCAGAAGTAGAGTCAGTTGATTCAGAGGCGGTGAGGAGCTTCAACGTTTTATCTTTTAATTAAATTAATATAAATGTATATAAATGTAAATGTAAATATAATAACACAACAGTGACAGGACACATTCTGATAAACTTTGGCCTCAGAGATGAAATATAATATTTGTTGCTGCCACATGAGTTTGTCTGAAGTGAAGCTTCATGTTTTATTGGACAGTTTAACAACCGCTGCCTCTGTGGAGCTTTGGGCTCCTGATCCAGGTTCAAGGTTCAGCTTTACTGTCTTTATACAGGATTACACAATGAACTGCAGCTGTAGCTCCTCCACACTACACACACNACAAGGTGTTCTGCTTCGTCCATCTGAGTGTTCAGGAGTTTCTGGCTGCTCTTCATGTCCATCTGACATTCATCAACTCTGGTGTCAATCTGCTGTCAGAAGAACAAACAACCTCCCAGAAGTCTGAAACAAGAAAAGATGAATCTTCAGAGACACACTTATACCAGAATGCTTTGGACAAGGCCTTACAGAGTCCAAATGGACACCTGGACTTGTTTCTCCGCTTCCTCCTGGGTCTTTCGCTGCAGACCAATCAGGTTCTTCTACGGGGCCTGCTGACACAGACAGAAAGAATCTCACAGACCAATCAGGATATAGTCCAGTATATCAAGGAGAAAATTGAGGAGAACTCCTGTCCTGAAAGAAGCATCAGTCTGTTCTACTGTCTGAATGAACTGAATGATCGTTCTCTCGTGGAGCAGATCCAACAGTCCCTGAGTTCAGGAAGACTCTCCACAGATAAACTCTCTCCTGCTCAGTGGTCAGCTCTGGTCTTCATATTACTGTCATCAGAAAAAGATCTGGACGTGTTTGACCTGAAGAAATACTCTCCTTCAGAGGAGGCTCTTCTGAGGCTGCTGCCAGTGGTCAAAGCCTCCACGAAAGCTGTGTAAGCACATGTTTGCATGTACTGAAAATATTTTAAACACACAAACATCTTTTCAGCAGAAAGAAGAACAGAAAGAGAGAACAATTACTTAATACAGCAATGTCTGTTCACTTTTCATTGTCCCTCCAGGCTAAGAGGCTGTAACCTCTCAGAGAGAAGCTGTGAAGCTCTGTCCTCAGTTCTCAGCTCCCAGTCCTCTAGTCTGAGAGAGCTGGACCTGAGTAACAACAACCTGCAGGATTCAGGCGTGAAGCTGCTGTCTTCTGGACTGGAGAGTCCACACTGTACTCTGGAAACTCTCAGGTTAGATCAAGTTATTGTTTGCTGTAACTGATTTGTGATATTTCTTATTCAGTTCTATGCAGTTTCAACAAACCTTCCTTAGATCAGGATTTTCATGCATTCATCCAGGTCTTGGTCCCAGTGGCAGCAGGCTAAGCAAGGTATCCTATACTTCCTACTCCCTCGCTATGTCATCTAGCTCTTCTAGGAGGATTCAGAGGCTTTGCAGATTTGATACATTATTCCTCTACGGTGTTCAGCGTCTTTCCTAGCGTCTCCTCTCAGTGTGACATGCCTGGAATACCCCAATAGGGAGGTGTCCAGGAGGCATCTGAATTATTGGCTTCAGGCTCAGCTCCCTCTTCACCATGACAGTCCAGTATAGCATCCACATTACTGTTGACGGGTCACCAATATGGCTTTTGATCTCATTCTGACTGTCACTGAGCTTGAGCTCATACACTTGGTGCAGTGACTCACTCCCAATCCAAAAGGGAGCAATCCACCATTTTCCAACAGAGTACCATGGCCTCAGACTTGGAGTTGACTCTCACTCCCGTCTTTTTCCATTGTCGCAAAAACTGTCCCAGTGTGCAATGGAGATCAGGGCCTGATGAAGCCAGCAGAACCACGTCATCCTCAAAAAGCAGAGACGTAGTCCTGATACCTTAATACTGCTGGATACTCTCCACACCTGGGCTGCGCCTAGAGATTCTGCCCATAAAAATCACAGAACATGTGATAAAGCACAAACGTGGTGACGCCCAATGCCCACTAATGCCAATACCAATGCGCCCTGGTCCCCCTTACAAATTCCAAATTCCTGTGACCCCTTTTATAAGGATATTTAGCTCGTCCACTGTTCCGAGAATACCCTAAGTTGTAGGCTGCAGTGCGTGAATGGTTCTGGATGGTTCTGGTAATCCATGGTTTCTGGTTGTGGAATGATTTAACTGTAGTTTTGGGTACAGTTTCTTCTGTTATTTTGCAAGTTAAATCCACCACAGACTCAGTGAATCCATTGATGTCATCGGTGATGACAGACTGCATCATGTAGTGCAGACTGTAGGGCAGCCTCTGCTTGGCCTGACAATTTCCTGGCCTCTCGCGTCACTGGGTGGATGCGCTGTAGTTTGTTTACATACTTTGACCTCAGCAAGATGGTCGTGTGGTCGCTCTTCCTGACTGCGGGTAGAGATTCCGCTCTGTGGCCATTTTTGAATGGCGTTTAGCAGTGATCCAGAGTGTTAATTCCCCTTGTTGTGCTCTCAATATGTTGATGGACTGAAGTCTCTACATGGACGCAGGGATGATCTTGCTTGTTTCTCTGGTCGGGATCATAGCTGGGGTTTATCCCCTCCACCTTTTCCTCGATGTTTACTGCGATGTTTACATTTGAAAACCTTGACCGGCCAGGTGGCAGAGTCGGCAGGAGGAGAGTGTGGAGAGGTGACTGGATAGGTCTGCGCCTTCTAGAACTCATCAAAGAACTAAATAGATATTTGCATTTCCAAATTAAGGGAGGGGCTGTGCATACATTACCCACAGACGGCACAGTGGGGTTCATTTCATTGATTATTTGAATCTCCCAACACAGCGACAGGATCAGTTAGGATCTAACAGTAATAAATGTTTCAAGTTTGAGTCCTGAGCTGCATTAGTTTCAGCTGATCAGATGATTGGCGCTGTGTTTTCAAAGATTGTGAATTTTTGAAAGGATTTGTTGCTCTACTACCATATAAACAATTATATTACTATTACCTATCTATTATTAACTATTATTGTATTATTAACTATACAGAAAAAAACTTCAGAAAATTAGAATAAAACATTATTTTGTCATGTATCCACGGTCCATTTCATTTATGGTGAGAAATTGCAGAAATCCCAGGAAATGAGAAATATAATCTCTGGAAATAATCATTTTAAAATCACAGGAAATCCTTCATCCCTAAGATTCAACATCAACAAAGCTGTACGTCTCATGGCAGGTCAGACTCTGAAGAATCACAAAAAAAATGCTGCAAAGTGGCTGGTGTCAACAGCTAATTAGCATCATGGGCAGAATTAAAGTAACTGCACTGACTGGTATTTAAATCTGTGCATCGAATTGCCCCATACATGACTGACCTGTTGAGGTGGGCTTTATCACTGGTCCTAATGGTTGCACAAGGTCAGCAGGTCTACGAGGGAACAAACTGGTCAACTGGCTATTGGCTTCAAGTGGGAATTAAAACCTGGACACCAGAACACTTCAGATCACTTGTTTTATCGTTTGTTTTTAATATACAGAAGGGTGACAAATAAAAGGAAAAATCAACATAAAGTGCGCCAGAACAGCTTCAATGTGCCTTGGCTTTGATTCTATATGTTTCTGGAACTCTACTACTGGAAGTCTGAAACAAGAAAAGATGAATCTTCAGAGACACACTTATACCAGAATGCTTTGGACAAGGCCTTACAGAGTCCAAATGGACACCTGGACTTGTTCCTCCGCTTCCTCCTGGGTCTTTCACTGCAGACCAATCAGGTTCTTCTACGGGGCCTGCTGACACAGACGGAAAGAATCTCACAGACCAATCAGGATATAGTCCAGTATATCAAGGAGAAAATTGAGGAGAACCCCTCTCCTGAAAGAAGCATCAATCTGTTCCACTGTCTGAATGAACTGAATGATCGTTCTCTCGTGGAGCAGATCCAAAAGTACCTGAGGTCAGGAAGACTGTCCAGAGAGAAACTCTCTCCTGCTCAGTGGTCAGCTCTGGTCTTCATCTTACTGTCATCAGAAAAAGATCTGGACGTGTTTGACCTGAAGAAATACTCTGCTTCAGAGGAGGCTCTTCTGAGGCTGCTGCCAGTGGTCAAAGCCTCCAAGAAAGCTCTGTAANAGCATATGATTCATATCATTTTCATACTCATCAAACCATCCAGTGACCCCTCGTGCCCTGTGGATGGGGGCATTGTCATCCTGGAAGAGACCACTCCCATCAGGATAGAAATGTTTCATCATAGGATAAAGGTGGTCACTCAGAACAACTTTGTATTGATTTGTAGTGACCCTTCCCTCTAAGGGGACAAGTGGACCCAAACCATGCAGCAAAATGCCCCCCACAACACAACAGAGCCTCCAGATCCCCTGACTGTAAGGGTCAAGCATTCAGGCCTGTACCATTTTCTTGGTGTACGCCACACATGCATTCGCCCACTTGTGGAGAATATGGTGAAGGATGACACATCTGACCATATCACTTTTTCCCACATCTCTGTAGACCAGTGCCTGGTTGGTTTTTGCGCTACTGAAGTCTCAAATGTGCTTAAATCTTTGTAATGAGGGGTTTATGCACTGCAACCCTGCTATAATATCCCTCTCTATGTAACTGTGGACGGACTGTTCTTGCTGACAGTCTGATCACGTCCTGCACTGACATTCTCAGTCACCTGAGGAAGAGTTGCTCTTCTGTTTTTCCTACATATGGCATTAATGCACGAGCATCACGCTCATCAAATGTGAGCTGTCGACCACAATCTCCGACCCTATTTATTGATGTCTTTCCCATAGATCTAAATGCAGATGTCACTTTAGTCGCTGTTTCAATTGAAAATAGAGCCAGTTGAGCAGTCTTTATGACTGAAGCTCCTGCCATCCGTGTCCCAACAATGAACCCTCTTAAGTCACCAGATCTTTTCCTCTTGCCATCTTGATATAAAATTATTTTTATACATGCCACAGAGCATGATTGGATGTTAATTGCTTAATTGTACCATGCAGTGCACCTGTGTAGAAGCATCTGCATTCATTGTTTCTCCACTCATTTATTCAGGTTTTTCCTTTAATTTGTCACCTGTCTGTATATACACTGGTAATGAGTATTAACACTGTAAATTAAGTAAACTAGTGAAGTTAATGAGCTCCTCAAACTGGTCCACCATCCGGCAATGACCTCAGTGTGGCAAGCAGCTCAGACTAAGTATATATATAATAGGGTGAATAGGGTTCATAAATTTCCGGTCACTTTTCAAAAAATTTTCCGAGGGAAGTTAAGCTCGGGAATTTCAGAAATTCTGCACAATATTTAATAGTGAACTTATTTGGGGGGAAATGCATATAAACAAGCAATACTAGGTCTTATAGCATGTTGGGGCTAAAAGTATGCCAAGTTAATTAAATTGTAACCATGCACTCCATTCAGCAGCACTCTGCCATCACATGTACAGATAATTTGCCAGCATCCTATTAAATAGGAATTCAGTAAAATTACAACCCTCTGCATGCACAGTGCATTCTCCCATCACATGTGCAGCCGACACTACTGCCAACACTACTGCACTGTCTGACTACATGCTTTCAGTTAACTTTTGATTATATTACTGGAGTGAATATATACTTTTTATGATATTTCAGTTAACCAGCAGATAGTAGCCCAAACCAAAGTACCCCGTTTATAACTTGTTAACACCTTCTGCTAGTTTTTGCTAGCAAGCTGTTACCATGTGGGATGTAGCTTTATTGAGCATGCTAATTGAGGAGTTTTAATTAATTTATTTCCATTCTTTATTGTAAAACATTTCTTTTATAAATAAGTTGTTCACTTTCGACGCTAAGTTCCTGTACAGTCCACATTGTTGGCTGAAATTCTCAAAAGTACCTTTCCCCATTAACGTCAGTTAATTTGCTAGCTAGCTAACTCACCACATGGCTCATTTCACATTGTATGTACTTGACAAATGAATGGATTTATTTAGCAAATTAATGCATTTTTGCCTTCAAAGGACCTGGTCTACAGAGGGTTAATCAAACTGCTTAGCTATTTACACGGCATTGCATTAGTGCTTTTTGTTCAAGTTCAACTCAACTAAGTTGTTGATTTTTTTCATTTCTATTAGAAGGGTTTACAAATATGTCTGCTTATGATATGGTAAAAGGTTTTTATAACATGGTAAATACAGCCATATAACTCCTATATTTCCATTTTTTCGACTGTTATTTCCCATAAATTCCCATTGAAAGTTTCCACCTTGAATATTCCTGGAATTTTGCAACCCTACTTATGAAACAGTGACTTGGTAAAAAGGTCAGACATCGCCATTCCATTGGTGCCTGCCCTGAGATGGAGCTTGCAGGTGAATACCTAGTGGCCTACACCCATGGGACCTGGTCGGAAGGAATGGCATGAGGCAGCCGCTTCATGGGCCCACCATTTGCAAGGCTGGACATAAGGGTTGGGTGCATTGCCAGTTGAGTGGTAGGCGAAGGTGGGGACCAGAGGTATAACTGAGGCTGTACAGCCAGTGCAACTACACTGGTCCCTGTGGCCTGAGGAGGCCCATGAATGGGCTTCCACGGCACAGCTAATGCAGGCCCCTCCCATCTGAAGATAAATGTGCAGTTACAGTGACCATGAATAGCACCATATGTCGTAACCTTGCAATGAGAAGTACATTTTATATACGTTTATATACCTTCAAATGAGGTAACTCGTGTCTGCTATGGTTTTTGGATGTTAAGGTTGCTAAGCTACCAAAATTGGATTTTAATGGAATGGACCTACCACTGAACATTCTGCTACACCTGGTCCTGGGGTCCTTAGGAAGGATGCTGCCAAACTGCGCACTAACTACAAATAATTTTCATTAGGGGTCCTGGTGGCGCTGGCGTCTCCCAACTTGCAAAGATGCTTATTGTAGATCACCATTCAGTCATTGAAAATTTGACTATATAGAAAATTTTCCATATTGTATTTTTCTCAGTTTTGTCTTCACATACAGCAAACAGATAGGATCTATTGAGACACCATTTGTTTTGGTCAGTAATGTACGCGTGGCTCCAGCGTAGATGGCATGCTTCCAATGTAGGCTCTTTGGATCCTCTGTTGTCACCCAAACTTGTCAAAAAGCCAAAAACATATAGTTGGATATGACAATCCATTTAATTTCGAACTATAACAAAAGTACATCTCTAAATAAACTCACCACCTTTACCCTTACCATGTGCGCCATACCTGTATCATACACCTGTGTAGACTACCATGGCTACTCACAACACCACACAGTGGCAACCATTGAAATGACTTTAACAGGATCCCTATCTGATTCCAAAAAGCTCATCCATGTATTGATATCATGTAATTTGGATTGCAGGATCCCTGTATATTCCTAGTTCAGTAATAATGAGCTGTTTTGTTATTGTTTTGCATTACTGTCTCTCCAGACTGAGTGACTGTAACCTCTCAGAGAGAAGCTGTGAAGCTCTGTCCTCAGTTCTCAGCTCCCAGTCCTCTGGTCTGAGAGAGCTGGACCTGAGTAACAACAACCTGCAGGATTCAGGAGTGAAGCTGCTGTCTGCAGGACTGGAGAGTCCACACTGCTCGCTGGAAACTCTCAGGTCAGATCAAGTTACTGTTTGTCTTGAATGACTTGAAATATTTCCCTAAACTATAATCTCTCTGTTGTTAAAACAGCCTCTCTCACGTCAGCATTTTTTGGGGGGATTTTAAGTGTTAAAATTCTTCAACAGTGTGTGTTCTCACTGAATATCCTTCAGGAGTCAGTAT
>NTHP01000598.1:16634-39018 GCA_003416845.1 Oplegnathus fasciatus
TGTAGTTGTGTTGTTTGTGTTTTGCTCATTGTATTCTGTGAATGTTTCTTGTTCTCAGGTCTCTCTTGGAAAAGAGATCTTAATCTCAATGAGACTGCCTGATTAAAGATAAAATAGATAAAAGATAAAGATAAAAAAAACAAGTCAACATGCAGCTCTAATAAGCTTAGCTAAAACTCCTCCAGTGTCCAAATCTGGTGCCCAAGAAGTGGGCAAAGAAATATGCAAGCTAGAGTAAGTTAAGATGTAAAACAAGAAGAAGAAAATGCTAAAATCTAAGATTAATAATGTATAACAAAAGATTAAAAATGTTCGCAAGTCTGCAAGTTAAAATGGTTCAGCTGATATTATTCGTTGACTTTAGCTTTTTCCAGATATTCTGGTGTCGGCTGACAAGTAACAAGAAATTTCAGCACAGAAATGGCAAATATATCTTTGATGTCATTTAGAAACAGAGTGTCTACTATTGACAGTAGTTTAGTTCACAGAGAGCACTGCCTAAATAAATTTTCAACTTCAAAATGTCCCCCACAGTACATATCTTGGTCACGATTCTTTAATAACCACATTTAAGGGATCTGCATCAAAAATATCTGTTAGTTTATGTTTAAAAACAAATATCAGCCAATATGTTGTGTCAGATTTTTAATATCAGTATCCAAACCAGGATATACACCAAATCTCTGGAGTCTGCAATATGTTGTAATATGACCACAATCTATTTATTGTGAGTACAAAAAGGACTCGATGTTAGAGCCAGTACCTTTCTGTTGAATCTGGGCTGCAGAGTCTTCTTTCTGCTGCAGAATCTCATCGTTGATAACCTGCTTTTCTTGAAATGACTGCTTATGTTGCTTCCTCTTGAGCCTGTGCTCCTCCTTTGATTTTAACTTCTTCAGACTGAAAACAAAACAAGAGAAAGGCAGTAATTTAGAAACCAAGTACTTATCAATGAGTATACGATCCTTTACAACGAGCCTCCACTAACTGAACCACATTGCTTCACAGAATAATCAGTAAATTGTTAAAGTGTTGTTGGTTGTTTGCTTTTGAACTGAATTCTAACATATTTTTAGAAGTATTTTCGAATTACACACCGTCAGCTGTAAATAAAAATATGTGAATGAATCCATTTTCTCCCAAAGTAGTGTTAGTTTACCAATATTAACATCGTCTATTGAGTTTTACCAATTAAATAGTTAGGAGAGCCTGTATGTGGCCTGAGAGGCGAAACCCCGGGGCACTCAATGCTACTCATGATCCATACTACTGTGAGCGCACAGTAACATATCATACTCATCTGCGTTGATGGCAGTCACATGTTGCACGTAGATATGCAATGCCCTCTGGGAAGCAGGACGAGAGACAGCAAAGCCAATGTGTTGCATTAGCCTGCCGAGCTAGCGGTCAGTAATTGACGGAATAAAGTAAAACCCTGCAAAATTACCTTGTTGTGACAGATAAAAACCTCACTGGCTACATATGGCGTAGATATCGCAATGCTATTCTGACATATGATTAAAAAACCTCTCTGCAGAGACACACTGATCGACTGTTGAGTTTATCAGCCACGATATTGGGAAAAGGCGATGTTATCTACTAACTGTTAAGGCAGATAATATAATATTTTGAGATTCTGTGGTGTTACATGCTGCCGCAACAACTCCAGAATCTATATTTCAGCATATTTGGGGCACCTAATAGTGATTTCTAGCAGCACCAGCATGTGAATATCGGCTATCAAATCAAGTTTAATATAATTACAATGATAACAATACCTAATCAGAATCAATAAATGTTTTGCTGTCCCCAATAAGCTATATGTTCGTCTTGGTACCAATCAGGATGTCTTGCCATGACGGCCCGCTGACCATTGCATGATTTATACTTGAATGCAGCCTCACCTTGTACATTTCTGATTCACTTTTGGCTTCTTTGGAGTCTGTGGTTTGGGGATGGCAGCTTCAAACTGAAGAGAGAAAGGACTCAGGTAAAAAACAAAACACTAATCCTGTGATTCATGAACACACAGCGACTTTAACAGCTGACTTCACCTGCAGAGAATCACCTTACCTTACATTTCAACAGGCCTGTGGCACCAAAGATTTTGATACTACAGATTTGGCCGACACAATCTGGAGTCAAACAGGACTCTTGCAGAAAATCCTGCAACGCAAAAACAATTAAGAGCCAACTTAGACTGGAAGCAATAAATATAAAAACAAACAAAAAATACACCTAATCTGGAAAGTGTAGCTTTATGATAATGATTGAAATGCATGGGGAGTGGCCTTTAAGAAATCTAAATGTACCTTTTCATTCTTTTCAAAGAAAGTTGATGTCTTGAGGGTCTTCCAACAGTTCATGTGGTATTCAACGATGCAGCTCTGACAGCAGCATATTTGAATGTAGCCCTACATAAAGAGGCATATACGTTTAAAATTCACCAGTGACTTTAATATTTGAACTCCAAAACACTGTCTTGGCTTAGCTGTGTTTCACGGCTGCCGTTCACCTTAAAATCTGGGTCGGTCAAGTAGATTTGAGCTTTCAAAGGGCCGAGGCATTTCTCAAGTCGACAAATGGCATCGGGAATAGGAGGAAATTTGCACAACTCTATAGCACTCTCCAGAATTTCCTAAACAGAGAAAAACAAGTAAGATAAACCCGATATGTAATCAAAATTAGTGTTCAAATTTGTTTGTCAAGATATAAACACACACCTACAATGACAACATACCTTGAAATAGTCTGGCTGTGTTTCTTTGACAATCTCTTTTGTTAAAGGCCAGGTGAGTTTACCCGGTGTTATTTGATTCTTGACCATCTGCAGGGAGTCTGAGAACTGCTCCAGAGCAACTGCAAACCTGTCCGAAGAAGAGACGAACATGTTGTACAGTTTGAAACAAAAAGGTGCGAATCAATGATACAAAACTGGCGAGACTAAAGGCTGCTGTACCTGTTCTCTCTGACGTACACCCTCCCAATGGCATAGAAAACCAGACACTGAAACGTCCTCTCCTCAAATGATTTGACCTTCTCCAGAAGTCTTTGTGCTTCTCCAAGTTCCTGTGTTTAACAAAGCAACAATTCTTAATGTTATATATCATTTAAACGCTCAAATTACGCTGTCCACATAATACCACCTTGATTTGAAGCAACAAACTAACTTCAACAGGAATATACAGAACTCTACAGACATGAATGGAGGGTTTATATCTTTATTTCAGCCTGAAACAAAAAGCACCACGGCTGATGTCAGATGAAATCGTATTTTTTAAAATGAAATATAATATTAGGCTCATTAAGCTTCAGAGAAAACAAGCTGTGGAGCTAGATCACATGGAAATGGGTCACATATTTCAAGAGTCAGGCGATCGTGTAAACCGCCATCTAGTTACTACCATTGATAACGACATAATGTGTGTCAGGGTCTGTAGGATTCAGCTCAGCAGGCGATTGACTGATCAATTACATCACACGTTTGCCTCAGTAATTAATTAAAGCAGCATGTCACCACAGCAGGAAAAAAGAAAACATTTTACAGGGAAAAGTGGAGACAAACAGCCTCAACGATCACTTCGATGCCTTCATAAGACAGAAGACCCCAGAATGAAATTAAGTTTTATAGACAGATCAGTGATAGAAAAAAAGTGAAAGTTGCCTTAGCAGTATAGAAGCTAAGAAATCCGTTTTAATTTTTCTGAACTCTGCGTTTTACGATTTAAGCACATCTTGTCATCAGAAAGAACGTCTAATCATGTGGTGGATGAATAACATTTCAACAATTCAAAAGAAAATGTTAAAGGTTTAATGAATATCAATGAATTTGATGTAACACAACAACTCTCACGTTTGGGCAACGCTCCTCCTTGTTTACAGTGCCTGACCAGAAACGGACGTGTTTTTTCCCCCATTTTTTTCCAACGGAATATCTGACGCTACGCATACAGCCACGAAGTCAACGAACTCATGTCTTGCATCTGCCGATGTGGTTGCACTTCTGAGAGTTTGTGTGTGTGTGGAGGAGGAAGAGGAGCAGCTGAGCCCCGCCCTCGGTGAAACACCAACACAGAGAGCAGAGGACGGAAGCAGCGAGGTCGTAAATGACACCAAAACACAGCAGCTTAGTGTTTTTCTGTTCATTTAGCTCAGGCGCTGTGAAAAAAACGCTCAGAATGGCAGGGAAAACCCTGATTTTTATAAACTGCATCCACTTTTGGCAAATTCCACGACATTCTGCATCGCGCCCTAGCAAAAGTCCTTTGTCTTCAAACAATACAAGCACTCATCACGAGTACACCTGGCTGTCTTATCTTTCCTCCTTCCTCCACAGACAGTTTTCTAATTTATCTCTGTGAGAGAGAAAAGATAAGAGCTTCTCACAGGAATAAGAGGACGCTTGATTTAAGGCCTCTGCACACCGAAGGTCAAACTGACCTGCACACTTAAAGAGGAGATGAGAGACACACAACCTTAATAAAATATAAAAATGGGAATAATATAAGCATAATATGAGCAGTAAATACAGAATTTCCACCACAGTTCCTGATAAAGCGTACAGCTGGCACTCGTCTGCATATTAGAACAGTATAAATATGAACTCCACGCCACAAAGGTTTGAGCTATAGTGATTTTGTTTTCTTCATTATTGTACAAACTTATGAAGGGAGGTTCTAACCATATTATATACTCCACAGAGACTACCTGATGTGCAAAAGTCAAGTATATGTCACAAACACACACATCATGTACAACGGTGCAAGCACAGAAATGGACTCTGATACAGGTAGAGGCTAAGATATGGACAGGAGAATTTTCTATCATGAAAAGGCTTTAACTTGATTGTTGTTGCCATTCAGGGCTAACAAGCTTATCTATGAGTTACCTCAGGCTGGCCGATTTCTGTCAGGGCTGATGCGCGGCCATACAGTAACAACAGCACATCCAGTGTGGAAAGTCCAAGTTCCTGAGAAAGCAAAAGGAAAACAAATCATCTCTTACAGCTCACTGCAAATCCAGTAATGACCAACTTTAAGCTTTGATATGGTTCTTAAACTGCCACAGATCATTAGAGAGTGTGAAGAAAACAGGAACTTGACTTAATTCCCAAATGATTCACAGCCAAAGTAAAACACGTTCACAGGGTTTTCACAAGATTTTTGCCTGTATGTGATAGTTGACAGTGGAGACTGACAGGAAACAGACAGAGAGGGGATGACTTGCAACAAAAACGTCCCCAGCTGGAAATAAACCAGTGATGTTGCATTTTCACGGTACACGCCATCTCCAGAAAGTAATATTGTTATCTGGGTGGTACAGAGTGGACTAGCGGGCATACACAGCACAACAAATCTGCAGCCAAAGCTAGACTGATGTTGCTCTTAAAGCAACTTAAAGCAAGCAAATGTATAAACAGATCTATGTAACTACTACAACAATCAAACACAAAAACTCTGTTCACAAGATGTTTTGGCACTGGTTTGCGTACCAGTGACATGATTACCTTTGGTTTGTTGGTTTCCAGTAAGGCCAGTGCCTGGCTGAAGGCCTGTTCTGCATTGCGGCTGCGGAGGTCGGCCAGAGCGGCATGGGCATCCTGCACCATAGATCTCAACTCTTTACACACACCTGCTTTACTTTCATCCACCCTCTGGTTCTGCAAAGAAAACACATCACAGCATGTCAGCCACTTTATCTAATGATACTGATATGACTTTAAAGCTAATTTAATATTAAATGAATAATTAATAATTACTGTCGTCCAGCAAGTGTGCAGAAAGTAACGGTTCGCGTATTTGTGCCAAACCGTCACAGTGGGGGTCACGGTCCGGTCCATGCAGACTACACGGTATGTAGATTTATGCAGAGACAAAGTTCACAAGCGCGAGTTCCCCCCAGAAACTTTTAGCCATACTCTATTAACAACATGTGCTGAGGTTAGCACAACAAGCTGATTGGCGTGAGTCAGTCAAACTATGGCGAGTGCGAATGAAACGCCAGAGCTGGAAGACCCGCCTGCGTCCTTTTAAATCAGTTGTTTGGGAACAATTCGGGTTCCTGGTCAGCTACAACAGCGACGGAGAGAGAGTTTGTATAAGACAAGTGAAACACTCCACCTAATACACAAGTTTTATTTTATATAATTCTATTTATTTTGTATCTTCAGTTTCAATGCACAGATGCTTTTCTGTTTTATTTCCTATTGTGACCTACTGCCTTTTTGGAAAGTGTTCGTACAATGCAATACAGAAATGTTCCCTATTTAAAAATAGTATACCAAAGTTGCCAGAGGGCAAAATGCTACCTCAGTCCCCAGAAAGAGGATTTTGTCTGTCTTTCACACTTGCACTTCTATCTGTTCAAAATAAATTAAAAGAAACGTACCCTTATGCATTCCACTGTACCAAACTCACACCAAACCGTGACTCCTAAAACCCGGGCTATGAACCGAACCCAGAGTCTCTGGTGATTTCTTTTGATACACATGCCACAGTTTTTATGCTACACTGTACTGGAAAAGCTTTACAGTTCCCAACATGAATAATTTGCAGTTGTGTTACATGAGATATAAGAACAGCCTTACCTCTTCTTCAGACAGACTATTTCTGTTCTTTGTTTTCTTCTTTGCTGTGGTGCTGGACTCTCCTTTCCCATTCTTTGAAGAAACCTCACTGGAAGCACAGAATTCATCAGCTATACAGTCCGAAATACATCCACACCATATTCTGTTGTTAGCATTTAGCACTAAAGATTAAAAGACTAGTTATTTTATGTAGTTGAAACAAATAGTAGAAAAGCACTTGTATGAATCCCATTTCCTCCCCTGTAACCACACAAAAGATAATTACTGGCATTCATTTGACTTCAGGTCCTCACTGTAAGATTGCATCAGTGCAACAGTTCGATACTGTAAGGCTGATATTATTCTGTGTCTGATAATATTGTTCATTGGAGCTTGTTGCACTTTTAGAAGAGATACTGAAGTTAACTACAAAGTGAATACAGGCAGCAGAATGTAAACAAACTTGCATCACATGATCACATGAAAATTTGGCACTAACTGTAGAGACAAATGTTGCAGTGATTACACTATTCTTTTTTTGTAATATTATGGAAATTACTATATTCTCACGCAGATATCTCTCTCAGTAGAGTAAAAATTAAATAAAATACAGTAGTACATGTGCAAGTACATGATCGTCAATATCTCCAGCTTTCCTTTTGTGTATAACTGCATTTTTAAAACAACGACAGTGAGCTGGGGCAGAAGGTTTGGGTTGTTGGGGTCCTGGTGGACATGACAAAATTTATTTAAGCCTTGATAAATTATTATCAGTCCTTCCACTTACCTTTTGGATGGTTTAGAGTCTTTAGTACTGCTCTCTGCCTGTGCAGTCCTTTCATTTTTCCCTGGAGAGAGAAAATCAGCCATGAAGCTTTTAAATGTCATGAGTATAAAATCCATTAAGATGTCTCAGATCTGTTATCAGAGTTTGTTGGCTAAATTACTACAATTCTGAATAGTCATTAATACTCTGAAAGGGAGATTCTTTTGTCTTGGATCCGATGAAGATGAAATCAATCCAGCCACAAGTCGATTCTTAGTTAAGGCTGGTTTATTCTCACGTGTGGTCAGACCCAGACTATAACCAAAGTACAACCCTGAAACAAGACACTGCAGATCCAGCTTATATAATTATGGAGTCAAGTTACTCCACGTGACAAGGGCACACCACATTCTTCCAGAGTCTTAGTGATACCAGAAGTTCTTCTGGATTTCTTCCAGCTAACCAAGGGGGCCCTTCTGGTCTGTGCATACATACTTACATTAGATGAGAAATACAGACATGGTGGTTTTTAACGAAACACGTGGTTCAGCATGTACATTAAAAAAGGTACACTGTGGAGTTTTTGACCACTAATGGCGTCACAGAACGACGTTTTAACACGTTTCACATTCCTGCTAATGGTTTAACGTTCTTCCACTGATCTACAGGTGGCGGTAATGCACCATGAAATGCAAAAATACGCCAACAAAAGCAGGGAGGGGAAAGACTGCTGCTTGTAAACATCGATGTAAACAAAGAAAGTTTCATACTTTTAAGAAAAATTGGCTTTACATGTGTTTTATGAGGAAGGAAATGCATTTGTCAGACCTCAAGGATACACACTGAATGTAAACTTCTGTTTGTTTACAAGAAAACTCCTATAAAATCAATCAATGTGTATTTTAATGATGTGAGCAGCACACTGTACACACGCTAGTACACATATAATATGACACACCAGCAGCTTGTGTTGAGAGTGTGTGTGTAAGACTTTAAGAGCAGTTTGTACCAGAAGTTACCACAACCAGGTTCTGAACCTGAGTCAGAAAGAAAAGATTCAGGTGAGTCAGAAGGTGTTAAAACAAACTCACCTGGTCGCTTGTCTATTTTATCCAGCGAGACCTGTAAAACACACAAGTTAATAACTTCCCCTCAAACAAATGTGCCAGTTTCTTTTACATGTCAACTTTAAAAAAAGCTGGCCGGTTATTTTCATTATTGATTAATTTGCAGATTATTTTCTCAATTAATCGTTTGGTATGGAGGATCGTTACACCCACAGTTAAAATCAAAAGGCAAGATAAAAATAAATTTTATGTTTTTGTACTCAGGATATTCAGATCATAATTAAATGATTTAAGAAAAAGGAAATCAAAAAAAAGGGGGGAAAACAATGTATGAAATAAAAAATAAAAAGCTTAAATGGAGGAAAATTAAAAAACAAAGAGACAACTTTATATTTTAGTAATTCCTTTTCCTTTTCAATGACACATTTCAATTTAAGCTTTTCTATTTTTACTTTCATCAAACTACCATTTTACAATTTATCATTTTATTATACAATTTCCTTCTTCTTCTTTTTGACATTAAATGATTGATTGATTATCCTGAGTACTAAAATAATAATAAATCAGCCATTTTTCTGTTTTATTTTCCCCTTTTTTAATTTTAATCCTGGGTAAATTTATCCTCCACAGTTTGATCCACAAAATTGAGAAGAAAAAGAGAAGCAACTGATATTTTGTGAAATTGACAAAAATTGTGAAAAAGTCCCATCAAAAATTCAAAAGCCAAAGGTGACATTATCATCGAATTCCTTTTTTTTGTTCGACCAACAGCACAATATCCAAATATTTAGGGTTTACTATCACATACGACAAAGCAAAGCAGCAAATCCTCAAAATTCAGGAGCTGGAACTACGTTATGTTTGGCATTTTTTCATGAAAAATGGCTTAAACAACTGAGCAATTATCAGAATAGTAGCTGATTAATTTTCTTTCGATCAGATCTGAACAAAACATCTAAAAAAAACCCCACAACATCTCATCTTTCACCTAAAATTATAAAATTATGCGTTACTGACTGTCTGCTGATGTTTGCAACTGACGTGGGAACCATAAAGCTGTCAGAAGTGCATTTGTTTCAGACTGGTCCATTTGAGAGACTGATATTTATCCTCAGTGTGAACATGAGCCTTAAAACTCTTCAAACTGGCAGATTGTACCACAATTGTCCCAATTAAGTGACTTATTCTCTTGATGGGGTCCTCTGACTGATTATAGGTGCTATAATATGATTTGTTACTCCCCTCTTGGACATGTTACTCAGTTTTCCCAAATGAAATCAACTCTCAGTGTTTTGTGTCCAACATTTCTAGTACCTGTTGAATTACTGCTGGTGAAATGTACTAACCTTACTCTGTGGAGCTTTGCTTGTTGCTGGATCATTCTTAATAACGGTTTTTACAGCCTGTGGTCGTGACTCCATTGCATGAGCTCTGTTAGTGCTGTCCGGTCTGTAGAAAATCCAAATACAATAGATCATCCATAAGTTTAACAGCATTTATCATTAATCAGGTTTGTACAATATGTATAAAGGTGGCACACACATACCTTTTACTGGGAATTTTCTTAACCAATCCAACTGAAAGCAGAAACACAAGTTTTAGTTATGAGGGACAGCAAACTATGAAGGATGATTTCACCCAAATTAGTAATTAAGTAGTCATTCTTTCCTCCACGACAAGCAATAATCAAGTCTTTATTAGATCTTAGATTTGCTTATGTTCAATTTAAAATGGAAAAACAAACATTCTAAAAGAAACAAATGATCCGCAAGATTCACCTTTTCTTCCACATTTCCACCCTTAATTTTTGAGCTGTATTTAAATGAGAATATGTGGATATTTTGGGGTACAGAGGCTGCTTAAAGACACCAGTGTAAATCTGTCTAGTAAACATAGTGTAATGTAAAGTGTGTACTACATGTGTGGAGGCATTAGGTTCAGGTATTTTCTTAGAAACCAGTTGTAAATGTGTTTTTTAGTCGACAGGAATATCTCCAGGTACTTTGGCTGTTTCAAATGGATAAAAAGAAAAAAAGCAAATGTGATCCCAGGTGCTGCTGTGAACACGACATGAGTGCAGTGAAAACACCTTTGAAGTGTGTCCTTTCAGAGATGAATTTCTGGTGTTGTTGTTCCAGGTCTTTGATTCCGTCCTGGTCGTCCTTACACAGACTCTGGGCTGAACGGTTGGCTTCAAGAGCCATTTTGACCTCTCCCAGGCAGAACAAAGCCTCACAGTAGCGGTAGTGACCCTGCAAACCAATGTTGAAGGAAACTGTGTTATTTACATATTCAATGCATAACCTAGATGTGTTTATTTTAACCACAGTACATATATTACTTGTATAACCTATGTGTGTTACTTTTAATCATAGAAAATATGAAGCATTGATGAGCAGAAAGTATCCAAGCACACGGACACGAGAAAGGTAGAAGATCATCTTGACCTGCACATACCAGAGAGTATATATAACTAGGCTTGTTAGTGAAAGAGTTTCGGGAGAGTCTCCTTTCAGTAAGGTGGCTGACATGGCTGTACTAGGAACAACCTTGCACAGGTGTGGTACAGGTTGGCAGGAGTTTCAGTTACATAATGTAGTTTCCTTGTGTAATAGCGCCTTTATGTGGGTAAAAGTGTAATGGCACACAATCCTGCCTTTAATTCATTACCAAATCAGAGACTCGGTGACTTCCGTGTTTTGATTACTGACCAATCAGGAGAAATGTAAAAAAATCAAACAAAGGGATAAAGTCGTAATAAAATATAATTGTAGTAGGAGAAAATCAAGTGGGAAAAGGAGACTCAAAGGGAGGGTTTGAGGGTTGAATGAGAATTATATACACGGCTCTGAGAAGCCCTTATTAGCATTATTCTAATGTAATAACACAGACATTCTATGGTGCATAGATCAGCATCAGTACTGATACTGCTGAGTGGATCAGGACATCCCTAAACTCTGTGTAATAAATGTTGGATCAGCCTCATTTCCTCTGTGTTTGATGATTACTGTGACTGGATCATAAAAGAGATAAGTACCTTGGCCCAGAGAGGTTTTATCAGAGTGGCACGTTTTCCATCACCGACCGCTTTTCTGTAAAAATAAAAAATTCAAGTTTGGGTTAAAACATTTCTTAAGACTTGTACATTTCATGAACACAAGCATTAAAATCAAGAGTCACATTTCCTTCAACAGCTCACCATTCGCTCCAGTGTGAGTCTCATATTAACACCCGGAGCACTATTAACTCTCCTCATGTTTACTTTTTGGAGTTTAGGAGTGTGAAATAGAAAATATTATGATGTGTTGTTGTTGTCCTGACAATTATGCGGCACTCATTCAACAAAGTGACGTTGTCTTGTCCACGTGAAATAAGCCAACTTTCGCCATTTTAAATCCTGGTGTGTCCAGGCCTTAAGACAAGTTTTCCTGTGATTGTTTTGTGTATAATGTAGATAACTAGTTGGCAAGGTTGTGTATGCGAAAATGGAAAAAACTGAATATCCCTCCCCTCACCCCTCCCCCCAAGTGTGTAGGAGAACCTATGGTGGCTGCCACTTCAACGTAAAAACACAAAAGGCCCTCTCTAGAGCCGGTGTTTGGTTTGTTCATTCTGGGCTACTGTAGAAACATGGAGGTGCAACATGGCGGCTACGTGGAAGAGGACCCGCTCCCTATGTAGATATCAAGGGCTCATTCTAAGCTGATTCTTAGTTTCAGGTGATTATACACTAATGAAAACATAATTATGAATAAACCCTAAATCCTACACACTGGTCCTTTAAATCTAATTGCTATTTCCAAATATTAAACTCACTCACGTCTGATCAGGTCAAACAACTTTTCTCCCGATACTGGGTACTTCAAATATTTACAAATGAAAGGTGCTCCAGAATAAGTGGTACTTACAGATATTTCTTACAGCGGATATAGCATAGGGCTCTGTTTCCATAAATTATGTGATTGTCAGGGCTGGATGGAGAAGAAATGAATTTCAGTTACAAAAGAACACAGATTTAACAATTTATTAGCTACACCTATACGATCTAATACAGTTACTGTAATGAATCCTGTCTTTGTGAAACTTTGGCCTTTTTTGATGCTGTAGTTTGAGGTGGTTTTGTATTATATTGGGGTGTTTCTACTATTCTGTTCCCTTCATGTATTAATTAAATAAAACTGAAATACCTAAGCTTCACAGAGACAGGGATTACTTGCAGGGCCATTATATTTTATTGCATTATTGTACATGTGCACCGAATAAACTGGTTACTTAAACTGGTAAAAACAAAAAATTGAGAAAACGTGCAGCTCTATATAACATATTTAGAACAATACAGATTAAAGCTTTATGTCTGAGAAAAAACACTTTTAAAGATAATATTAATATTACTTACTAATATTTGATGGCTTTGGAATAAGACTTCACAGCATCTTCATACTGCTGTCTCTGAAAGTTCTCATTTCCTTTCCTCTTCATTTCTTCACTTTTCTGGATGAGGAACAAGACGAACATTTAGGGATGGTAGAGGTTATGGCTGGCACTTTTTATTTGAAATTTAATCCATCACTTGAATATGGAAAAATATTCAATATGTAATGATCTGCCAGCAGTGTGAAAGCTTCATACCACTTAAATGCAGCGTCACTGATCTATTGCATGCTCTGTTGCCAGTAAACTAGCCTGTTGTCTGTATTGTTATATGGAAAATGGAGAAAATGGAGACTGGCGAGCCGTACTCAACAGATAATCATGACACTAAATCATCTAAGTAGTAAAGTGTGGAAGCATTTTGAATTTGACACCATAGATGGAAAAAACATGGATAAATTTAAGGCTGTTTGCTGCTTTTTTAAAATGCACTTTTATTATCACTGTGTCATAAATCTGTGATACCACTGTGATGAGCTTCCATTCTTGGACTTTGTAGTCTTTTAATTTGTTGTGATATTTCTGTCTCCGTACTTTGTCATCAGGATTCTTAAAGACACAGTGAGAAAAATACATTTTCGAGGTTCTAATCTTATGTCCATGTGTTAATTCTTCAGTTATCTCTTGATATATGCTAAGCATATGTCAAAAAATGAATATCTTTATATAAAATGCCCTCCCTTTAACCTTACTGTAAAATGTAAAAATATTTTTGATGACTCATCCCGAACTTGGGGGCATTTACATACAGAGTGAAAATATGGCAGGGGGTGTGCGTTTGGATCTCAAAACTATTTCTTGGCAAAAACTTTTATTCACATTTCCAAAGAATGTGGTTGAGCTCTAACTCTCATCTTCCTCCTCCTCTAACAATGGGTGGAGGCCAACAGTCCTCTTTAGCACCATATAATGTTTCCCTCGTCACATTACTGAAGATAAAAGCGTCCAGATTGCCGTTTCACTGTGACTTTAAGTCTTATTGTGATTACTCATGTTAAATGTTACGTGTACCACTTTGACGTACAGTAAAATACATGTGGACCCCAGGAAGAATAGCTGTGTTGTTAAAATAGCTAGTGGATATCTAGTGTGAATAACATATCACATAATTACTATAGTTACTCTTCGTTTTTAAATAACGTGCAGTTACTATCTCATTAAGGCTGCTCAGATAATTTCTCAGTAAACATACAAATCGTAGACACGAGTTTGTACTCATGTACAATGTCTTTGTCCACGGACAATTTCGTTTCATCTAATTATATCAGAGACAGCCTGAAGATCATGTTGTTGTTGTGTTTTACCTCTACATGACCCTCAGGTGGTCGGGCTATCAGTGCCTTCATCGTCCTCTCCAAGTTGGTACCCATGTCCTTAATATACTTGGCAACTGATTGGAAGCAGAAAGAGGAGTGTGTGTGTTAACTTTGAAATTTAGTTATTTGAGAGTTTATAAAAGAAAATGGACTCTGAAATCCACTAACTGTAAAAGCCATTTTCTTCTTTACATGAATTACTAGCAGAACTGCAGTTTGGCTGTATCTTACACTCTGTGAAGATAAAGTGCAGGGCTGTGAAGCAGGTGTGAGGATGGCCGAGATCCAGAACTCGATGGCGAATAGCATGTTCTCCTGTTCGCTCCAACCACTGTAACGCATCATCCAAAACCTCTGGGGAATGCTGATGGTACAAAGTGACACTCATATTAAGTCAAATAACGGACACATTAACTATCTCTGTTGAACATTTATAGGCAATGACAATACACATAGGTATTCATTCAACCGTATGACATTTTTGATGCTCAGGTTTTGTTGCATTGGAAAAAGTTCATGTATTCTTTATTATTTATGGCCACCAACATTTTTATAGATGGGGGAAAAGTAGAAATTTCTCGGGATGTTTTCTCTCCTGATACCTCAACTGAGGATATCTGCCAATGCCGAAAACCGTGGGGATACCAGTGCCTCATTTTTCCAAAATTTTGAGTACAGAACTTATGGGCACCAGGATTGTTTATCATTATATAGATCAAAATCTGTGGCCCACCATGACTGAATGAATCTAACTGATAGCAGAAATACTGATTTCTATTATACCAAAGACAACAAATCTGTAAATAATGTTGATTGTTTACACCTGGACAATACCAAATCCGCATAATAAGGTCAGTATCATGGCAGATACTGATATAATGGAATTGGAGCATCCCTCCAAATGTATTTCAAAATAAAGCAATCCGGTACAAGAGCAGCACAAACTGCAGCCTCAAATTTTAACACAGAGTTAAATAAACATCTCTCATAAGCTTCATAAATGTAGGACTCATTGCAGAGATTTTGAATTTGATTGCATTACATTGCAAGACAGATTAGTGTTTGTTTTCAAACCGTCTAACGAGTCATGATGGTTTTAACCAAAAGCTACATTTCATATGGTGTCCCACAGGGTTCAGTACTTGACCCACTCCTTTTTACATCATACATGTTTCCATTCAGCCAAATTATACAACACGGTGTAAATTTTCATAGCTACGCGACGACACAACTGTACATATCATTAGTGTCCAATGATCCCAACAGAATGCCTAGAAAATATTATAGATTGGAACAGCTACTTGAAATTAAATGGAGGCCAAAACTGAAATCATAGTTGTTGGTGCTGATCTCAAAGAGGCAAAATTGGACTTAAAACTTTGGCAAAGCAAACCTGAGGCAGAAAGTCTGTCATCATAGATTGATGATTTAAACCTCTGTAAGCACACTGACGACTCATCAGTGAGACTGCATTTTTACACCACAGAAATATTGCAAAAGTCAGACTATGTCTCACTCTTCCAGAGACAAAGAAAGTTTATTTTTATTTTATTCAATTCAATTTTATTATTGAAATTGCTATTCCTTTCATTTTACCTCATTTTATTGTATTTTAGTTTTTTTTTAAATTCATTTGTTTAAATGTTTTTTATATGTATATACACAATTTGACATAAAGCACTTTGAGGTGCATTGGATGTATGAAATCTGCTATACAAATTAAGTTTATTATTATAGTATTATTATTAACCAAAAGCTATAAATACACAATAAATCAAATAATTGTCTCATTAATACACACAATCACTTTTTCCAGACTTACCAAGTTAAACATGTTGCTTATCCAGAAAACATGCTTTGTTTGGTCCTTTTTCAACTGCAACAGAGAACAAACAACAAAGTTTAGATCAAAAGGAAAAGTCCCAAAATGGAAAAATACCAACAGACTGTGGGTTTTCCTGTATTACTATACCTAAAATCCCAAGTAAACATTATTTATGTGAGAGGAATGATGATGCTGCACAGTGCTTTAACTATAACGTCCTGTCTGTGTGGTTCTTTTCTAACTGGTTTGGTACTCAAATTTTAAACAAAGAGACTTGACTGATATATGCCCCTTGCAGCCTGAATGTAGTTTTTAAAAGTTCAAAAGGTTATGCATATGACCTAAAGTTTCAACCAAGTATTAAGCAAAATGGCATATTTCTCTAAATAAAAATAAAGTCTCTGTAGCTATGGTTTCTAAATCGTGCTGCAGTCAACATAAGTAACAACAAATCCAAACTATAACAAACTGATTGATATCTTTAGGTCAGCAGAATATCTTACAGCCTACTCGTACATTTTGCCCTCTTCTGCATTCTTTATTAATTTTATGTTGCAATGTTGACTTGAAACCCCTTTTCACACATTCATCTTCCCCAGGACATCTCCCCAAAGTCTTTGCTGTCAGTCTGAAGGTCTGAAAGTCAGCCAATACCAATGTGATGAGCTACAATCGGACGATAATATTGCCCATACCCATTTATCTGTCAAGTTTTAATACAGATGGTAGTCGTTAGGGGAGCACATTACAGTAAAGAGGGAGCTAAAAACGTCCCTACTCCTGTGGTATTATTTTCCAAAAGGTTCTGGAACTTAAGGGGTCATTGATTGGTCAAAAATAGACATCGAAGCTGCTTCAACTTGTGCACTATTCCATTTACAAATCAAGGAAGTGTCGATATTAGGATGAGGGGACATTTTTTGCCTTTAACTGATGTTTAAAACAGACTTTGCTGTTGGATTCCCGACGAGTATCATGATGACGATGTAAAATTTTAAATTGGGTCTACTTTCCCTCTTCACGGTTCTTCATATGTGGTGGTAATGCAAAAAGAAACTTTTAGAACCAGTCCTCTGGTTCTATAGTTCCTGGAAATTGTTGGTCGAAAAGGGCTATTAGACTGAACTACTACATAGTCAACTTACTGTTCCTTTCTCCAAGGCTCTGAGGACTGCTTCCAATGTTTCTATCCTGTGAAGATGCTTCAGACTTATATCTTCACTGTCAATAGAAGGAAACACAAACAAGATTGAAAGTGTTATCAAGTGGGGGTTTAAAAATTAATTAAAATTATTCAGTTCCCAATCATAATTGTACTTACCTTGAGTCGATTAGACCTATTTGAAATGCCCAGCAAGCCGTAGCGCTGGACTCTTCGCGCTGCAGCAGAATGGGAAGCCAGAAGGCACAAACTTTCATCCGCTGTCCAGCCTCTTTTCTGGTATCGACAGAGATATGGCTCCATCGTTCAAAAACCTCATCTAAAAAACAAAAACATGCCGAAAAATGCACTTAGTTTCATCCAGCAGAATCAACGGCAAATGTTGAGCGACAGCCAGCAAAAGAACATTTTAATTTTTGCACATTAAAACACAAGTGAAATTTGACTACTGGATTGTGATGTGAACCCTAGCCATGACTGATAAAAATGGGCAGGGTTTGTCACCAAATGACCAAAAAGTCCTGATGTTGCACTCAAAACTTTGTATGTGTTGGAGATTTCAGCCTTTTACAACATATTGTGCAATATGTGAAAACACGTTCCTTCACTGTAGCCTATGATCAATCATCAAATCCATTAATAATTGTTGTAGAAATCTTCTTAATGGCTTAAAAACTGACACATATCTTGAGACTACTAGAAGCACAACTGGAAGAAAAATGGGATATATACAAGTATACAAGACTCAAAATGGCAACAAAGGAGCAGCTGTATAAATGATTTTCCCAAATAGTCTTTGTTTTTGGTTTGTTTGTCTATATTTTGTTGTTACTGTCATTGTTTATTGTTGCAAATATTATGCCAATGAAGATCTAAGTGGGGGAGAAAAATTATTAAATCCATCACTCTATATTTTTCAAAACAGCAAAATCAATTAACTACAGCAAGAACACCAAAACTTATTGTTTACACCTTGGACATGAAATGGTGTTTTTGAAATATGTAAAAAAAAAAAAAAAAAAAAATTGAGGCCACAGTCTGTGCACAGTACACATTACACTTACAGTTGCTCAAACTTCATGAGTCCATAAGAATCATGTGCAATTTTTTTATTCAATCAATAATAAAAATAAAAGCTTAATTAGCACCGTGCTGCTTTATATTATTTAAATTTCCTCTACTCCAATGTTCCTCTTCTTTCATCTAACAAACAGCAGCCTTGGTTTTTGATTCACTCACCTACGTTCACCTGTATCGGAGCTGTATTTGCTTTACACACAAACCCAACATTTCCTCCTCACATTAAAAGCTGTCCACCGGCTAACACCTTGGCTGGAAGGCTTTTATTGTAAAGTAACTACACAAGTGAAGCCTTATGGTATGGTCACATCACATTTCCGGTGTACTACTTACTGTACCTTCGTCATCAAAGTAGTGTCCGATTGATAATTCCTTTCTATCTAAGATATAAACAATTTTCTACACTTTCATTGTCAGGAGATCAGAAAACTTAAGTAAATTAAAGATTTTTGGAGTTATCACTAAGATGAGGATCAATGTCCTCCTTTCTCATGTATCCTTTGTGTTAAACGTTATTGTATAAGCTGTTATTTAAAAGATATCCTCAAAATTAGATGTCAGTTGATTAATATTCTCCCCTTTTCACATTGAGATTCTTGCTTCAAAGACACAATGTTGGTTATTCAGTAAATACTTGATTAAATACTTGAGTAAAAACTCACATGAAAGGAGATATACATCATCATAGTATATACCATAACAACAGTGCTACAGCATTGTAGCCCTGAATATTAATATGAATGGCATATTAAGAATTAAATGTCCCTTACCTGGTGGACGTAGGGTGATAATTTGATTATTTTTATGAGAGGCAAGTTTCTGAGGGGGAAAAAAAACAGTTTATCAGTGACATACAGAAAACAATAAGTTGGCTAAATGCTTTTATTTAGATTATTGGTTAATAACTCACAGCACTCATCCGTTCTCTGATGTCATCCCATTCACCATAATAGTCATAATCAGAGTCTGAATCCGACATTTTGTCCAACTCTGTAAGAACATTTACATAAATCACTCAATTTGACAAAACAAGCTGTAGTGAATTAGATTTGAACGTTGCAGGCTGCTGATTTGAATTCATTTCACTGTATGAAAATCAACGTGCAGGAAGTTGAAACTTGTTTCATTTCAGGACACATCATGTCTGTTTTTATTGCTGTCAAAGTCACATTATTGTTGTGAGGTAACGAAGCTGTTCAGTGCACATTGATCTGCAAAGTCAGCACTGCGTCACCATGCGTCAATACATGAAAATAAAAGCAGGCATTACGTTCACTGTGATGGATTACCGAGCAAGCAGGTTTCAAGTCTCTGCGAGTCGATTTTGGAACTGGAATGTAACTGAAACAACCTCTGAAAGCTTGAAAAAACACATTCAAAAATCCATCACACTTCAGTAGTAATGTGATCTGTAGTACATGAGCTTTTTCATATATTATATACGTGTATATTATTACAACACTGCTTTAAAAAAACACAAAGGGCTTTGTTGGTCAGGGCGTGTTGTTTCAGGTATTGGTGAGACAATGAAATATGATATAGGGAAGTCTAGTTTGAGTAGCAGATCCACGAGTTTGAAGGCTTGTTAGTAGAGCTGAAATGGTTCGTCGATTAATCAATTAGAAAATACAAAAAAGTATTTTGATAATCAATTACTCGTTTCAGTAATTCTTCAGGCAAAAATACCAAACATTAACAGTTAAAGTCACCTTTTTTTTGACATTTTGTGCATTTAATGGTAAATCGAGAAAATAATCAGTAGATTAATCGATTATGAAAATAATATTTAGTTGTTGCCCTACTTATTAGACATCAAAACACTGCAAAGCAGTTTTGTAATACTATGAGGAAGGATTTTACAACTCTGGAAAGTCATCATGGCGTCACAATGATTGCGAGGTAAATAGAAATACTGCTTCTCTTTATAAAGTAGAAATACACCAGGAATATGAGCTTGCATGCCAGTTTCTAGTTTTCTGCCGACATCCCTGTTGTGCCAACAGTACTTATCTGTCTAAACACACCCAGAGAGCAGGACCAACAAGACACACCCCACCATTTATCTACAGTCACAGCAATGGCAGCGCACAATGACAGGTTCTCTGGTACAGTTTTCACCTACGAGTAAACTGCAGAATCAGCACAATGCCACAAGGTATTCTTCCCGGTATAAGCGCTTGTGTGTGTTTGATTAACAAATGCAGTGTGTTACTGGATGATGCTGGACTGCTTCCCAAAAAGACGGTGGTCAGAAGTGACATATCAACACTGCTTGCTTTGTACGAGACAAAAATGCTAACATTGGACAATGAATGAAAATATAAAGTATGAACATATTAACATTAATAAATATACCTGATAATAAAAATGTTTAACTTGGGTCACATCATACAAATTAAGTCACATTTGGCCATCTTTGTTTGGGTTTGGAAATAGTGTTGCAACTTGGGAAACAGGTTAAAAAAATCTTCTTTACCATGCAGTGAATGGCTGATTTATTTATCTATTTTTAATCCAGATAGATGGGGAGGTCTTCAAGTATTTGAGAAAACTTTCAAAACTGGGGTAAGCTAACAACCTGCTTAACTTGTCAACATTTCATTGATTTTCGTAGATCGATCTGTCGTTCTACTTGCTCATATGAAAATCCAGAACAAATCCAGAACTCGTCTGAGAATCATCACGTTTTATTCAGTATCAAAGTAATCCAATGACAGTTGTCTGCACACTAATGGGTACACCGCAAATAGGAACTGCTAATCGCTAATTCAGCATACTTTTAATGCTGCTAATTTGTCAAAATATAAACAAATATAGACCAAAAAAAACAGGACTCACAAAATAAACGGACAGAAAATACGTTATCACCGTCTCCGGTAGGGTGACCAGATGTCCCGAAAAATTCAGGACAGTCCCGAATTACGAGCAGTTTTCCCGAATCCTGTCCCAAAAATTAGATTAAACCCAAGTTTGATAAGTTACAGCCTAATAAAACATTAAATACTGATCGTTGTGAAACTTTCTTTTAGTGTTGCCCGCAGACGGGCACTGTTCCAGCTCTCCACTGGCTACAGCAGGGACTGCAGGGTAGCCTTTTAAAACTTAAAAGTCTGTAGCCTACATGGATTATGGCTGTTGTAGTTTTTTTTTTTGTGCAGTAGTGCCGCGAATTGATAAACAACTACTCAAGACGGCAACGCATATGACGTTGTTGAATTAAAACATTTATGGAGGAAAATTAAACCATCCATTGCTGACATGAAGCCCGGGACCTGGTGAACATCCAGCCAAAAAGCAAAAACGTTACTGCAGGTACCAAGAGGAGTGGGGAGGGAAATACCCATGGATCATTGCTGCCTTACGAGATCCAAACAAATCCAAAAACAAGACATTTGAGGACATGACCTTGGGCTTTGGGAAACAGTGATCAACATTTTTCACCATTTTCTGACATTTTATGGACCAAACAACTAATCGATTAATCGAGAAAAAATGATAGACAGATTAATCGATAATGAAATAATCGTTAGTTGCTGCCCTACTGGAGACCACGGCCATCATGGCCATGTGACCACGGCCACTGAAACTCCCCTGTCCCGAATTTCACCCAGTCTCATCTGGTCACCCCAGTCTCCGGTGCCAGCCTGACTGGTAACGTTATTTTGGTAACGATCCAGTAACGTTATTCTATGGCTGTAGGGCTGGTAGCTAACAGGAGGAAAGCCCTCTAGAAATCAAAAGACAAGTTTATTCAGGTAGTATACTCAATGCGACATGTTTTAATGCCCAACTCGTCACAAATATGGACACTTGGTCAGACACGCTGAAAAATGACGCCAAGGGATCCTGACCAAGCTACGAGTTGGGAGCATAAACTGTATATAAAGATGGACGACATGACAGCTCCCCAAAAGTGAAGCCAAAACCTCTGGATCGCCCCCTGGTGGCTGGCTGCAGTACAGGTCATAAATCCCGCCCCCTCCATGTTAGCAGATGGGACATGAGCCAAACTAAAAAATCAAAGTACACGTCAAATAAATTTTTCCCAAAGATGGTTTCTGTCATTTTAGATAGTTCTTATCACGCTGATGTTTGTTCAAGTGTTCATTTTTCTGCTAAGTTTGGTTTTAATTAGTTATTTGATGCTATAAAAACGGGATGAAACGTCATGA
>NTHP01000598.1:41985-62378 GCA_003416845.1 Oplegnathus fasciatus
CCCCCCACAGCATAACAGAGCCACCAGATCCCCTCACTGTAGGGGTCAAGTATTCAGGCCTGTACTGTTCCCTTGGTGTATGCCAAACATGCACTCGCCCACTTGTGGAGAATATGGTGAAGGATGACTCGTCTGACCATATCACTTCTTTCTACATCTCTGTAGACCAGTGTCTGGTTGGTTTTTGTACCACTGAACTCTCAAATATGCATTCATCTTTGTCATGAGGGGTTTAACCACTGCAGCCCTACTATAATATCCCTCTCTATCTAACTGTGGACGGACTGTTCTTGCTGACAGTCTGATCACGTCCTGGATTGACATGTAACCTGACGAAGAGTTGCTCTTCTGTTTCTTCCTACTGTACACCAGTCTACCACAATATTATATTTTATATATATTCTATTTTATTCCTATATTTTAACTTCTGCACTATTTTATGTCTTAGATTCTCATTTTTTTGATTGATTTTCTTCTTTTTACACATATTGTTTGAACATTGTTGGAGGGATCCTGAGAACAAAGACTTTAATTGCCAATGACCGCTTCACTGTAATTGTTGTGCACATGACAAATAAAGAACTTGGTCCATTTGGTAAATGGACAGGGGGATGTCTTAAAATCCAATGACTTTGTTCATAAATATAGGTCCATATGTACCAGAAAGGAATATGACGGTGTAATTAAGGCTATTCCATCTCCTTTGTTTCATTTGATAAAAGGGACATTGTCATTTTGTTCTGTGGTTCTTGAACTACAAAATCTGTAATTACAACCTTGATGACAGAAGATGTAATAACAAGGTAGGTCATGAGAGCTACTCTCACTAAACTTTCCCTGATCCCAGTAGAAGAAAGTATTTGTTGCAGATGTAGAAGAAAATGTATTACCTTATAGTTTTACTTTCATTTTATCCTAATATTGTCTTCTGTTTCCTGATCAAGTTCCTGTCTTTCTGTATGACATTAAGCTCATGCTGAGACAAACTACTTCACATTCATTAACAGGTCCCTGTGAATGAAACCTTTTGTTTTGTTGTGGGCAGAGCCCAGGCCATCCCTGTGAGGAGTCACACCTTAAACACTCATGGGAACTCAACTTGCTCTAAACAGACGTCTATTGAGCCTCTGTAAATCCACTCAGACAGACTTGTATGTGGATATAGGTTAAAGGTCAGAGAAGTACTGATGCAACCTGTATGTGTGCTTCTCTCCATGCTGCATGAATTCTCACCATAACCATCTGTTTTCTTCTGAAACTTAAGTTGAAATTCTTCAATCTGGAACCTGAGTGAAGTTTTCTTCAACAAAAGCTTTCTTCCACACAGGAATACTCTAAAACTGATGTTGTTAAAATTAGGACCAAATATTTAACTTTTCCTATTTCCCCTAAAGCAAAAGAAGTACATTTAAAACAATTAACAAAATACATCATGTTGAATCATTAGAACACCTTTTTTTTTTTACACCTGTAGATTTTCATTTTCATCAGCACAATCTCCACTTATGACTGTGCTCGAAAAACAAAATCTCACATGGTCTGAATACTTCTTCCAACACTGATTTTATGCTATTTCATACTGTACTTTTTACTCCACTACATTTTTCAGACAGCTGCGGTTATTGATTGTTTTTTCAGTTCAGATTTTATACCAAACATATGAGAAATTAAATGCAATGTATTAGAGCGTAAAGTGGTTAAAATGAGCTCCACCTCAACCAGCTAAAACATTAAAATGCTGTTTACTCTGAAAGGGTCTGTTCTGCATGATGAGTACTTTTGCTTCATATATTTCTGTACTTTTACTCATTTAAAATTTTGAATGCAGGACTTTTAGATAAAGCGGATTATTTTTACACTGTGGTATTTTTTATTTACTTAAGAAAAAGGATGGGATCTGATCTGCAGTGGTGGAATGTAACTAAGTACATTTAACCGTTTACCTAAATACAATTTTGAGGTCCTTTACGTGAGTATTTCCATTTTATGCTACTTTATACTTCTACTCCACTACATTTTGGAAGCCAATATTGTACTTTTTACTACACAACATTTATCTGACAGCTTTAGTTACTTTGCAGATTCAGATTATTAATACAAAATATAAATCAACTAGTAAATTATAACATATTATTATAGATTAATCTACCCAGCAGTATATAAAGTAATTAAAATTAGCTCCACCTTTACCAGCTGCAACATTAAAGTGATATACACAATAATGCATCAATAATCCAGTGATATAATATATATGATTCTAATAATGAGTACTTTTACTTTTGGTACTTTAAGTATATTTTGATGCGAATACTTTTGTACTTTAAATACAGAACTTTTACTTGAGAGAGAGTATTCTTACACTGTGGTAATGCTACTTTTACTGAAGTAAAGTATCTGAGTCAATATCTTCCACATTCCTGCACAAACTGTACAGATCTTTCATTTTAATAACAGATATATTGTACATATTTTCTATAATATTTTTTTTCATATTGTTATTGTCAATTTTTCTGTTTTTCTATTCTATTTACGTTTCTTGACTGTTGCAGTACTTGCTTTTTACTTGCTTTCTATTTTCATTTTCTTACTATGTTTATTGTTATGCACCAAAACACCAGGGCAAATTCCTTGTATGTGCAAACCTACTTGACAATAAACCCGATTCTGATTCTGATATTTTGGTGCTAATACTTTTGTCATTTTATCTTGAATGCAGAACTTTTACTTAACAGAGTATTCTTAATCTTACACTGTGGTATTGCTACTTTTACTTAAGTAAAAGATCTGAATACTTATAATACTCCACCACTGATGGAGAGACATTATGGAGATTCATAACTGGTCATGAGCTGGTATGCACCTCATTTATATGAATGACAGTTTTCTACCACTAGAGGGTGATGTTGCACTGTTGCACTAGTACCAGTGAACTAACTTATCAATATATATACATTTTAAGTGCGATATTACTACACAGATATAACACAGAACAATCAAACATTTTTATTGAAGTGTTCACATGTTAAACAAAACCAGATATTTAAAGAAAATAGTACACTTCAACATTCTTTTAAAGAAATCCTTACATTTTCTAAGAGGCATGTTTTTCTGCAGAAGCCTCCATGATTTCTTTCTCCTAACACTAAAACAAATTGCTCCTGGTTCAACAAGGACAAATGAACTGAATGAATAAATGAATGCTTGAGGTTTATCAGTGGTGTTCAGAGATGGTAGTTTCCTAAAGATAACAGCACAACGTTAGGTTCATTTGTGAGCCTGTGCATGATCAATGAAAGATTTAATCCCACATCATTCATGTGAGTTTAATTTATCTTCAGCTCAAAGTCGTCCCTCTGCCTGAGCAGGCTCTGGAAGACCTTCTCAGGGTACAGGAAAAAGTTTCTGTTCCGCTCCAGGTCCTGAGCATTAATAATCCGAGTCACCAAAGCTTGTTGTATGGCCGGAGACTCACAGGGGTGATGCTGCACATTGTGACTCACATTCCTCCCCGGCTCGATTACTAACAGACCCAGGAGGCCGACTTCCTCATCCCTGCTGAATCCAGTAGAATTGCTGAGTGTGTTCCTGTTTACCGTACCTACAGTGGTTTCATCATTTCCTTTTGGCATGGTAAGTCCAAAGTCTTCACTGGATCCATCTGTTTTTCTGCTAATATCAGCAGTTGAATTGGGTGCGGTAGTCTCATCAAATATGTCAGTTGAGATACTCAGATTAACCAGGCTAACATTACTTGAGCGGCTCATATTGGTTGTGCTGAATGTGCTGGTTTGTTTTGGTCTGGTTTTGGGTTTTCCGGGTCCTGGGACTGCAGTCTCCTGGATGTTTCTGAGTAGGTAGGCTGTGTAGCCCTGAACCAGGCTACCTAACCCTGACTTATAAGACAGACGCAGTGACTCAGCTGATCCTAAAGGCACAGAGTTCAGACGAACCTGTGGGAACAAGAATAAAGATCAGATCAGTCCAGTATCCCCCAGGAATTACATCCATTTGGATGTTTCAGCCAATCAGGGTTTATGTCTGGTGCCAACAATGCAGGAAGAGGTGTGTTCTTTATGTAGAGAGGTGGAAAGTGAGGGTGTGGAGGTCTGGGTGTACTATCTGACTTTCATTCAGGAGACCCGAGTTTCGTCCCATCACAGGTCTGCAATTAATATTTGCCTTTTTATTAATTCACAGTCTTTCCCTAAACTTAAACCTGCAATATTTTGCAGTTATTGCAGGTTATGAGCTTGTTAGCAAACAGTTGCTTATTTACACATCCAGCAGTTACGGAGCAACATTATCATTGATATGGAGTCATGTTTGTGTCACCTGATGAATATAAGTCCAATTCACTCTCTTTTAGCTCTGTTTTTGGTCTCCACCACCAGCTCCTGAGGGAAATATCAGGCACTTTAGCTGCTAAATGCTCTACTATGTTCACCAGCTAGTCTCTAACTGTGTCTGTCTGCTGTGTGATGCTGAGCAGGTACTGTACAGAAGCTTTTTACAACCAAAACAATAAAGTTTTTGGCCAGACAGCTAAACAATGAGCTGCAACTTACTACAAAATTCCATAAAGCCGAGGGGAGCTGCAGATTCAGGTGATAATTCTCTGGAGGTTTATCACTACGAGCAACCTCTTTCACATCATTTAATAAATTGATAATATAAAGTTATCCATTACAGCCACTTTAAGCAAGTGTTTTAGTTGCCTAACCCTAACTATACCTTAACAATAGTTTATTTGCCATAACCACGATCTTCCCCTGACCTCATGCTATATGAGATGGATGGTAGAGATGGGAAAGATCGATGACTTACGAGTGTCATCAAGATGGTTGTATGATTACAGAATTGGTCGTGTGAGCGTTGAAATACTGTGTTGACAATATAACACCATATCCTTTAAAATTGGGTTTAATTACACTGATTGTTAAGCATCCATGTTTGTGCGGTTTTGTGACACTTCTGTATTATTAAGCCTGATATATCGGATAATTCAGACAAGTCCGATTTTCCCAGTTATAATTATGACTTGGATGTTGATGTGAACGCTATTTACAAGTCGAAAACTCGTAATAACTCTGATACGACATGAACGCAGCATTAGCCACCTTTAACGTGCCAATCATTTTAGTACGATCCGTACCTTATTTACCTGCACAAATTGTACACATCAAAGTATTTTTACAGGTCTTGGGGAGTACTACTGCATATGTGAGAAAAGTTGTATAAAACCTTTTGTGGCTCCAGAAGGAGCTGCTGGAAATCTGATAAATTGCCTCAAGTGATGTCACTTGAGTCAGCATTGGTTAGGACCGAAGACTGCAGGTTTGAAAATTAAAAAAATCTGGGGGTGTGGAGTTAGACAGAAGTGTTTACCAGACCTCTGTAGTGCGCTCCTCATCCCTGCTTGAGGCCAGCAGCTCGAGGCTATGTTAGCCGCTAGTAGCATAGTACACCAAAATCTGAGTTGCACTGTGGGTAATGTAGGCACCAGGTTTCGAATGCATATCTCTCCTTCTGCTGCATCAATTTTGATGAACTTTTTGTACAAAGATTACCAAATAAAAATAATAGTAGATATTTAAACTGTAGCAGATATAAAAACATGTGTTTTAACCTCAGTTGGACTTTAAGGTTTTTTCTCTGTCCTGACCTGGTGAATTCTCATGTGTAGATGAACTGCAGCTCCTGCCAACCACTGCTGCATGGACACTGAACTCATCCTCTTCTTCGTGGTCATCCTCTCATAATGGTCAAGCAGCTCCAGTTTCAGCCAGTTGTCGTAGAGCTCGGTAGTCTCAGCCATCTTCTCCTGGTTGTTGGCAATGCCAGGGATCAGGCGGAGGTAGCTGTGGATGATCCAGCCGATTCTTGAAGAACTGCTGATGCCAAAAATCCTCTCAGCCTGGGATCTCTCAGTTGACAGGTCCGCCTCTGTTGATCCGTGTGCTCGGACCTGATGGGATAACAGAAAATCTGCAATTCTGAATTTCAGTTCTGTTTTAGCATCATGCTTTGTGATACAGTAGAGTCAGAGAAAAAAGTCAGAGGATTGTCAGGCTTCAGTTCACTCCAGAGGCCAGTATTTAATAATGCCATACAAACAATAGACAGAACCAAAAGGTTTCACCCACTTGTTGGGCAACCAGGTCAAAAAGCATGGACAGAGCCAGAGCAACAACCCCTACTCCCCCATAGGTGACCCTGCTGCTGCCCCCCAGCTCTCCAGCCAAGCTGAGGCTGAATGCAATCTGCTGCTCCCTGCTCATGCTCCGCTGTAAGAAGGCATGTTGATGCTGCAGCGCCGCTGAGGAGTCCAGCGAGAGGAAGGTGGTGAGGACGGGATCCAAGGAGATATCAGGGATGATGCTGGCATCTCGAGCCACAGAGAACAGCTCCTGGACGGTGGCTGGAGAGGGAAGGCACAAACTGCGACCCATCAGGATCATGGCTGTCGGTCTAACCAGTGTGTGTGCAACAGGGCTGCTTGTTATCTGTGTTTTCTGAACCCTCCGTTTGTTTATTTGCCCCAGTCAGTCATGACGTTATCAGCATGACCAGTTCATAGCTCAGTACAATACAAATGCATAACCCATTTGAAACAAGGTTTATTCACACACATACAGCTTGTTGTTGTTTTGCAGTTTTCGTCAAGTTGTAGTCTATTTTTTGTGTTTTTGTGTGCAATTTTGGTGCTCATTTTGGCATTGAATTGTGTTTGCATTGATCACAAACTCAAGGACATTTTCATGCCTTTAAAGAGGAACTTAACAGCAAGCTGAAAAGCAATGTTTCACTTCCTCCTCTGGTTGAAGGTTTTAAGTCTGTTTGTGTTCTTCTGCACCTGTAACCACACCAAAAGCTTAATTTATACTTTCCACGTCCATGTGGGCGAGAGGGTCCACGTGATGTAAATTTCTTAACCTGCTGGTGTCTGTGCATGAGTGTCTGCGCAGACTGTCTGTGTGCAGCCCAAAATTTACAACCAGACTGTAAGTGTGGACAAACATGTGTGGACACCCCTGCTTATGTGGACATCCAATTTAGTATAAACAGAATTGCATGTGTGTCTGTTTTTTGGACAATATTCCTGCCTTAACAGTGATGTCATGGTGTACAGACACACCCTAGAGTACACTTCTACATCACTGCAGCGAGGTGAGAAGTTAAATCAATGGAAGTCAGAAAAAGAGACCCTTCCTGTCCATTATCATTGTATTACNATCTCTCCTGCCAAAGGTTGAAAGTGCAGGATTCATCTGAAATGTAGCTCAATAGCACAAAACACTGTTCCATGAAAAATCAATATTTCAGAAGTGTGACAGTGTTCATGGTGGTGTTTTGTCAGCTTAGGAGAAGAGCAAAAAAAATGTAATTATTGAAATAAATATCACTGCTGCGGAAGCTTGTAATAACCATCTGTTTCAGATTCAGTGTAGCCGGTAAATAAAACTAAAATCACAGCACTTTTTGTAATCAGATTGGCATTTAGACTTAGACACAACCTCTGAACATTAACCTTAATGTCAATAAGCAGTCAGCTCACTGTGAGCGATAGATTTGGCCCTTCAGTAAACTTCACTTTCAGTAACTCTGGTAGAAGTAAGAGTCAAAAAGATGTCCTAGACCAACTTCTATGCCTCTGGCTGTCTATAGACCAACTGCAGCTGTTGAAATTTTGTGAGAATGAGTAAAAGGAAAGTGTGTAAATGTGTCTGTGTTTGTGCATTTGAGGTGATATTTTCAGGAACAATGGACGTTGTGGACAGAAAATATCGGAGGATACTGAGCAGCACAATCCACCACAAATGGAATATTTTACTTTTTGGGAAATATGCGTATTCACTTTCTTGCCGAGTTTGATGACAAGATTGACCACGGTTAGTTACACAATAGTTAAAGTGCTGTAACTGATTACTTAAGTTAATTAAGTAAATGTATGTAAATATAATCAGGAAAATGTACTTAAAGTATTCAAAGTACTCAACAGTAAAATGTCCCCTGTGACTGTTGTATTACTATTCTATATTCTCTCATTAGATTATTATTACTCATGCATGGATGTGTTTGATTTGATGTAATTGTTGGAGTTGGTTGAGGTGGAGCTCATTTTGAACTATTTAGTATCAGACTGCAACTAATGATTATTTTCATTCTGGATTAATCTGCTGATTATTTTCTCCATTAATCGATTGATTGGTGAAAAGGTTCTTAGATGTTACAACCGATACCCCCACCCAACGCGGCTGTAACACTGAGTGACGGCTGTTCTACGACCTAAGCTTTAGGTTTTCTAACTGGTTTCCAAAATCTACACGCAGACCACCTTAGTCTGCTTAGGAAACCAAGTTACATTACCGCTGTACCACTTCTTTCAGACCTATATAGTTGACTATGTGCCAACAGCTGGATAACAACAGAATATCTGTGTGCAGTAGGTGTTTGGAGCCTGGTGGTACTCCAGAAGGTTCTTAAAGGACCAACACTGGAGGAGGTCCACTCTGAGGGTCTGAGGACACTCGCCTGGTTTTCTACAGTTCAGCCTCGAGACCCTGACCCTAACCTACAATTTAGAGGTCAATTGAAAACCAACAATGTATCCTAAGCACTCAACATCACACAACCTTTAAACCTAATGCAACAGTATCAGCAGAATTTCAGACAACAAAACTGAACCTGTTCAACATGTCAAAGCAAGTTATACATTACATTATAACCTTAGCTGTTCTTATCAACAATTGTAATTTCAAAGCCTAATTACTACTTAATGTCGGCAGTTCTCAAGGAGTGACATCTTCTTACCTTAAGGAGACTACGATAGGATGATCTCAGAGATGAGCAACACAGGAACTTTGGTTGGAAAGAATACAAAACAGTTTTATTTAAGTTTTACCAAAAAGATGAAATGCTTACAGGCTTATAAAAATAAGTGATACAAAAATCAAAATCAAGAAAAATAGTAAAATTACAGAAAATGCAATAAATCAAATACCCAAAGGTCCTAAAAAGGCAAAAAAAGGGCCCTGAAGCCTTATCTTGCTCTTCATTTTATATCATTCCCCTCCTGGCCTCTTCCTTGTCGGCCCAAAAAGGGTAAAAACATCAAAACACCACCTAACTATTAGATGACATTTTGCATGCACACATCCACACATCCTAATTGTTAAACTTTAATTTAAACAACTTTTCCTTCGAACACAAAGATGTGTGACCACAATAGAACATTATAACGGCTATACATGTGCTGCTCTTCGTTGCAGGTGAAGGGCGTCAGTCAGGTGCAGAAACCACAGAGCCCAAATGATGCAGCCACAAGCTGCTTGCAATAACAATAGTGCAAAGAAATAAATATTGAATGGATACACATGGGCTGGATGATTATACACAGTATGTGCATGTATACGTGACTATATACTATAAAAAATGAATACAGTACAGCGTGCAGGATTAATATTGATATATTGATTATATATTGATTATATATTGATTATATTGCATGTGAGAAAAGTTAATTTTTCAAAATGTACCTAATAATGAAAAAACTATATAAAGTGGATCTAATAGTGTATTAGTAACTCTTATAGAGTTAATAGATTATAGATTACAGATCATATATTGTGTATAGTCGTTAAAATATCGCTCTTCACCACTTGGTCACATGACCCTCGCCTTCCGGTTCTACGTGACGACATGCACCAATCCTTTAAAATTAGTCCCAGATGCGGAAGTAAACAGCCTAGTGCCTTGAAGCCTCATTTTTTGAAAAAAACAGTCATGAGTCTTACACAGTTTGTCCGAACAACAATCCTGATCCCACTTTGAGATCAATAAATCGAAGAAATGTCTCTAATCCCAGCGCCGTCCTGTTTGTCATCGCCACACTTCCGTGTTGTTGTCATGGAGACGTCATTGTCCTGACCCCGCGCGGTTCGTTATCTCACATAACAGAGACGGAGAGGAGGACTGTTCCTGCTCGAGACCCGTGAAAACATAAAGGTGAGTACCGGAGCGGCGCCGCAGGTAAATGACACGTTGAAGTAAGACGTTAGCGACGAGACTGGGAGCTTTTCTAACCGTCTAACCGACCCTCCTGTAAAATACTCAGCAAAATACTGCAACATCTGTAGCTAACTGACCTCCAGACGCTCACTAATGAAAGAAAAAACCTGAATAAATGAGCGGAGACACATCATGAATGACGGTTTGACGGACAGGTGGCTCCAGACTGAGCAGGAGGGCTCAATAAAACCTTTATAAAGTGTTAAAATTATGTGAATCATATGCTGTGGCCCAGTGGTGGAAGGTAACGAAGTACATTTACTCAGCTACTGCAGTTAAGCACAAATTTGAGGTACTTTTACTTCACTTGAGTATTTTCTTTTCATGCCACTTAATACTCCAACACATCTCAGAGGGAAATATATTACTTTTTACTTCACTACATGTATCTGACAGCTTTAGTTACTTTACAAATTAAGATTTTTGCACACAAAACGTATGAAGAGCTTATAAAATATGATGTTTTGTTATAAATTAAACTACCCAACAGTTTATACTAGAGCTGCAACGATTAGTCGACTGACAGAAAACTAATCGGCAGCTATTTTGATAATCGACTAATCGTTTAAGTTATTTTTTCTGCAAAAATTAAAAAAAAATTGATTGTTCCAGGTACTCAGATGTGAAAATTTGCCACTTTTCTTGGTCTTGCATCATAATATACTTTATTTGTGGGATTTGGACATTTGATGAGGTCATCACATATTGTGAGGTCGATTAATCGATTCATTGAGAGAATAACTGACAGATTAATCAATAACAAAAATAATTGTTAGATGCGGCCCTAGTTTATACAAGTACTGCTGAAATGATTAGTCCTTGAATCAATTAGTCGACTGACAGAAAATTAATTGGAAACTATTTTGATAATTGTTTAAGTTATTTTTTCATGCAGTTTTGTCCAGCAAGATTTGCTGTGAAGATTTGTTTTTAATAATGTTGATGTTTGGACTGTCGTAGGACACAACAAGCATTGTGAAGGTGTCACTTTGGGTAACTGTGACGGCATTTCTCTCTATTTTCACTATTTTTAAAAAACCAAATAATCAGTCGATTAATGGAGAAAATAATCAGCAGATTGATCCAGAATGAAAATAATCATCAACAGTAAAAATCCTGCTTAGGGTTCGCACAGGTGCTGGAAATCCTTGAAAATGCTTGAATTTTAATGTGGTGTTTTCAAGGTTTGAAAAGTGCAGAAATTCCTACAGCGTTAATATAATAAATCGCTATCTGACTGAATAGTTCGCTTTTTAGATAAGAAATAATAATATAAGTCGGAGAGAGCCTAATTGATTTGAGTATAATTTACCACAGCCCTAAGGTGCTGGAAAAGCTTGAAAATGCACCTTGAAAATGCTTGAAAAGTGCTTGAATTTGAAGGTGTAGGAACCCTGATTAATGCATGAGTAATAATAACCTAATGATATAACATATAATAGTATAACAGTCAGAGGGGACATTTTCCTGATTATACTTAGATACTTTTACATAGTACAAGTAACATTTTCAATGCAGGACTTTTACTTGTAACAGAGTATTTTACAGTGTGGTATTAGTACTTTTTCTTCAGTAAAGGATCTGTATACTTCCTCCATCACTGTTACACCCTTCACAGTCACCAGATCTCAACTAAATTTAACACCTGTGGGGGATTTTGGTGTTACAGTGAAACAGAAAATGAGGAAATATCTTGTTTATCCCTCCAGAGTGGAGATTCAGAGACTTGACAAGAAGCACTGAAGCTGATCTGAAGGTTTGAGGTGGAATAACACTGTTTACCAACACACTCTATGGTGGGCTTTCCTTTCAGCTGTCGTCCACCCATCACTCTGTAAACTGTATATCCTGTTCAGGGTCCAAGATGAGCTACATTTAAGTCACTAACAGACTCTTTAACCGAGTTACTCTTCTAGCAGGCTGACCAAGGCTGGGCAAAGTGGGCCTCAGACCCTCAGGGGGCCTCAAAGCTGCCAGATTGTCTGTGTGGCGTTTACTATTGATAGTACTGGTCAGTCAGAGTCAGAATCAGGTTTCACGTACAAGGAACAGTTAACACAGTAAGAGAAAATAAGAAAATCAAAAGCAAGTACTGCAAAAATCAAGAAACAAATAAAAAACAGAAGCATTTACAATAAAAATATGAAAAATATTGTAGAAATATATGTACAATATGTCGGTATTAAAATGAAGCTGTACAGTTTGTGCAGGAATGTGTAAAATATTGAGAGAGGAATGTGGAAAAGTTCACAGTGTGAAGTAAGAATATGTGATAATATCCAGAACATGTGAAGGAATGTATCACACTGAGTCAGATGTGGAGACTGTATAAACTAGTCAGTTACTTTGTGGGAATTTGATTATTTGCGAATTTGTTTGGTAACAACCCCTAAGAAGGCCCCTTGAGGTCTTATAGAGGGGCCCAATGTCAGAATATAGTTTTATGGCCTTAAACCTTCAATAACAGATTTTTTTGTCCTCTGGGGGGCAGTGGAAAAACATTTGATAGTTTCTGTCACCTGATGAATGTAAGTCGAATATTGACTCTCTTCTACCTCTTGTTTTTGATCTCCACCAACTCCTGAGGTAAATATCTGGCTCTTTAGCTGCTAAATGCTCCACTATGTTCACCAGCGAGTCTTTAACTGTGTCTGTCTGCTGTTTGCTGCTGAGCAGGTAGCGTACAGTGGGTATTTTGAGCTATTTCTCTGGCAAACAATGAGCTGAAACTTGATATAAAGCTCCATAAAGCCGAGAGGAGCTGTCTCTTGCAAGTCCGCAAATTTTATCAAGTGCCCCTTTAACTACCAGCTTATCAAGTTGCTTTGATTAACGTGTTAAAAAGTTTAATTTACAGCAAACATATTAACAGCACTAGTAGCTGATCGACATGATATAGAAAGCTTGTTTTTGTCATGAGATTTGTGCGTTAGACATTCGTGCATATAAACTGTAATAGCCTAAAAATGTAATAAACACACTGTGCAGGCAGCAGCACATACAAACACACTAATAAATTAGGTGATAAATTTTCCAGTCATTCCAGGTTGTCCGGCATCATGAGTCAGCGGACGGAGCGACGGGGGATACATGTTGACCAATCGGACCTGCTGTGCAAAAAGGGGTGCGGTTACTATGGCAACGCGGCATGGCAGGGCCTGTGCTCCAAGTGCTGGAGGGAGGAGTACCAGCGGGTACGGCAGAAACAGATCCAGGACGACTGGGCCTTGGCAGAGAAGTAAGACCTTCTGCTGCATCATTACCAACACCTTCATTAGCTGGGTTGAAAAATCCCAATTGGCCTTGCAGTACTCTGCAGTATTTTGCAGTACAGTGTATTATTTGGACAAGAACGATGCCAAGTTTAAAATAAAATAAGTGAAGCTTGTTGTGTTATTCTTGATCATTATAATCTCCCACTGATTGCTGGCATTCGCTCTGTAATGTGTCCTTGGCTCCAGGTTGCAGCGAGAGGAGGAGGCGGCGTATGCCAGCAGTCATGGAGCGCAGACACAGTCCCACTCCCAGTCCACAGCACCACAACCACACCCAGGCCCACACGCCTCTCTGGGACCCTTCTCCAAGTTTGAGGAGAAGAAGACCAACGAGAAGACACGGAAAGTGACCACCGTGAAGAAGTTCTTCAGCCCTTCATCACGCACCGCTCCCAAGAAAGGTACGGCATTTAGAGCAACATACACCAGTCTGTTATTCTTTCTGGCTTTGCTCGTTTAGGTTAAATATTTGAAGGGTTGGGGTTCAGGTTTTTATTTGTTCCCCACATTGGTGTTTATGTTTGACTTAAAGCTGTGGTTTAACCTTCCTCTCTTTTTAATCGGACAAATAACCTCCATCAAGCAGAACAGATCATTAAACTCTCTAAAACAAACATATTTCCTTTAACCAATGTGATGTAATCTTTAATATAGATGACATCATTCATTAACCAACCTCTGTATGTAAACATGTAAAAGGTAAAATATAGAAATGACTTGAAGAAAATCCACTTTTTTAATTACCAGAGTTGAAATAAACTCTGTTGACCCTAGCAGCATGTTATATCTAAAGGCAAATACTGTATGTACTTTTCACCATTAAATACTGTCACTTTGACAACATGGGAAACGGTAAGCGCTGATGAGAGGTATGTGGCTTTAAATGAACAGACCAGTTTGGTGGATCAGTCAGGGTTCTTGTTTTAAAACGAGTCAGCCTTAAAAAGTCAGCCAGAGACAGCAGTTTGAACCAACTAGCTAATGTCCATTCCTCTGATTCTGAAGACACTTTGACTTGTCACAGTATNNNACATCCTGTTTTTAATTCAGAACACCTTGCATCTGGCAATTAATTCCTCGCACCTTTTAATTGATCATTCCTATCATGTTGTGTATTTATTTTTATATATAGAGACTTTTTCTACGTACACATATTTGTTTTAAGTCCATGTTATTGAGCACTTCTCCTTTGCCAAGATAATCTCTCCACCTGGCAGGTGTGGCATATCAGAATGCTGATTAAACCGTATGATTAGTACACAGGTGTGCGTTGGACTGGTCACAATAAAAGGCCACTTTAAAATGTGCCCTATGTACCCGACGTAACCAACAGGGAAATCATTTAAATCAAGTCTAGAGTTTGCTTAGAGATAAGATCATTTCCACGTCAAAATAAGGTTTTATAAATAACTACTTATACGTGGTTTTCTGCTTAAATCCAAATCAAAATTGATCATAAGTCTGTTTAATAAATGAGGCCCCTGGTGCTGTTCATGCTGTCATGGCTTACCGGGACACTTGAATAGAATGGAGCCATTGTTGATGTTATTACCTGTTTTACCTGTTATGACAAGTCAAAACGTCTGCTGTGAAAAAGCTCTCAATTTTCCACTCACTCAGAAAAGTAGTTGTGTGCTTATGTAAATAATCTCTTGTTTAAATAATCGCCTAAACAGTGTCTTTGTCAGATTAAATATGTCATTTTGTATTTGGCTTGCAGCACGCCGAATGCAGAAAAGTATTCTTCAGCACAATTCACAGAATGGTGGTTTATTGTTACTACTTTGTTGTACTGTTGTGGTCTGAAATATTCTATATTCTAGTGTGTGTGCGCATCAATTACAAAGCTGGAGCTGGGAAGCGATAAACCTAGCTTAGCATGAAGACTGGAAGCAGGGGGAGACTTTCTCCAAATGAAAGAATACATCTACCAACACCTCTCAAGCTGTAATTAACATGTCATATCTTGTCTTGTTGTCTGCCTGATTTGGCTCGCAGGCTCCATGTAGACACATATGGTGGAGGAGGAAGAAGGAAAGAAGCCAAAAGTATGACTTTCTAAATGTGGTTCCTCCTCATCAGAAACCCAAGAGGGCAAGACCACCAGTCCGTCCATCAGCCGCCACGCCAGCTTCGATACAGACCAAGTGTCCAAGGATTTTGTGGACTTCTTGAAAAACCTCCAGAAGCCCGGCAGGGAGATCCATAAGCAGTGCAGAGCCTTCATTATGAACATGTCGAGCAAGAAGGTCTGATTTGACATCTAGTGGCAGAATAATAGTCTTTATAATAAACTGTTTTAATGATCAGTGTGCTGGTTTGACCTTCTCACTTCTCGTCCCGCCAGGACCTGAGTGCTGATGAACTGTCGGAGTGCGTTCAAGATTTCTACCAGAACATGGCCGACCGCTTGATGAGTCACTTTAAAGGTTGGTTCAGAGAAAGATCAGCAGTCGTTTCCATTAGTAAGTTCCTAATAAATCTGAGTGTGTAGCGGCCACTAGATGGCAGCACAAGCAGGATACGGCTCTAACTAATGTGGTCTCATGAATCTTTGTTCAGGCTCTTCAGAGTCTGTGGAGCAGGTGATGGACCAAGTGGAAAAGTACATAATGACTCGTCTGTATAAGAGCGTTTTCTGTCCCGAAACCACTGATGATGAGAAGAAGGACTTGGCCACACAGACGAGGATAAGGTGGGTCTCCCTGGACTCAAAGTGATGTTTTCATAATACACTCAACAAAAATATAAACTTTTGTTTTGCTCCCATTTTTCATGAACTGAAATAAAAAGATATAAGACTTTTCAATGCACACAAAAGGCTTATTTCTTTCAAATTTTGTTTTAAGTCTATGTTACTGAGCACTTCTCCTTTGCCAAGATAATCCCTGATAGGTGTGGCATATCAAGATGCCGGTTAAACAGCACGTTTATTACGCAGGTGTGCATAGAAAAAGTCTTTTATTTCAACTTGTGAAAACAAAAGCGTTTTTGTTCAGTGTAGTAATAATAAATATTGGGAGTAATTACTAGAAGTGGAACAATACAGTTACATTTAGTTTTTCGAGGAGAGTTTGCTGGTGTTCTGTTTAGTGGATGCGTGGGTTTCTTTTTGTCACACAATTGTCTTTAATCTTCAGCAGTGTGTGAAAACTTCTGTCTGAGTCCGTTTGTGCAGTCGATTACACAATAGCCATTTTTAGCAGCGTTCTCCATGTTTTTTTCTTACATGTGAACGCACAGCGGTTGTTGCTGTCTGCACGTGTTTGTCATCCAGGGAGGAAGCGACTGTAACAAATGTGTACGGTTACATCGTATGCAAAAGCTTTAGGCGTTGATCCTGTGTGTTGCAGGGCCTTACACTGGGTGACCATCCAGATGCTCTGCGTGTCCATGGATGAAGAAATCCCTGAAGTCTCTGAGAATGTGGTCAAAGCAATAACAGGTCAGAGTATGTGCTTGAACCTCCAGTGTGACTGTTATTATATTTTTTTGGTTCATGATGGCGCCCTTAACTTTGCATTAATTCGACAGAATACTGTTCCACTATCCGTCTACGTAGACAGAGAACTTGTTTCCAAACAGCCAATAAAATTGCCTCATTTTAATACATATTTGCATTTGCAGTAATGTTTGCAGTGTTTATCACAGGCAGAGCAGACGGTCACACTTGAGCAAGACAGCAGCTACACAACACAAGAACCACAGACTCTGAACTATAACCAAATTAGCCTTAAAGTCTCCTTCTTATCCAACTTATAAGCATGAAAACATGTCTCGTCCTGCACCCTGACTTGTTGAACAAGCCACCAAACAAACATTCACCGGGGAAAAGTGTGCTGCTAATGTCAGTTTGCAGGCTAGATAGCTAATTAGCTGCAGCACATTAAACAGCATGTAAACGTACCTGCGGTTAGATGTTGGTGTGGTCCTTCTCTTCAGTAACACTAACAACATGCTGTCTACCCACGACATGTAGGCTACAGAGCAAGTTTGTTTATTCTTTTCCCTGCAGTGTAACACTCTCTGGTAGCCTGCCAGCTTCTGTCAATCACAAAAAGGAGCATTTCTGATATTTCCATAAAGACGTTTTTCTTCTTTTTAATGATTAAAAAGAAGTATTGACAATAAAAAAAAAATACTCAAAACTAAAACTAGCTAAACTGGCAGCTAAATTGGCTTCCAGACGGTGCAGACAGACGCTGTGCTGTGAATATAATTTTTTTTTAATTGCCAGACAGTTTGAATCATTTGGAAATGGTAAATGGGGGCTTTACTTACTGTCATGTGTGAGGCAGCAGGACCTAAATGCAGACAGGATCAGTTCATTGATTTATTGCCAATTTGAAAGCATATATAGGCTTACAGGCAAGCTGGCAGGCGCAGGGTCTGAGTAGGGGTCAGGTTCAGTTCAAGCAAAAGCACAAAGAAACATGACAACTATTAACAATCTGGCAGGGAGTGAGTGGAAAAGGGCTGGTTAAATATCTGCAGGGCTGATTAGGAAAGGGGGAACAGGTGAGCAGGTAGACAGGTGACTGGAGGGAAAGGGGTTACTGCAGGACAAGAGGGAGTGGCTGGAGTCAGAGTCCAAAGTCAAAGGGGCATCTGGTGGACAGGTAGAGAATGGCGATAGTTTGGTGAAGTGGGAATGTGGCTGATTGGAGAGACAGAAAGGCAGAATGTGACACTTTTATATTTAACTATAAATGTAAGGAGTCTGTCTGTCTGTCCTTCAAATATCTCGACAACCGTTCATCCGATCGACTTCACGCTTGGCGGGTATATTGCTGAGGACCCAAGGAAGTGCAGTGTCGAGTGTTAAGTTGTTTGGATGAGCGGTACTCGAGAAAGCTGCAAGCAGCAATACTGGATGCCAAGCAATCGGCCCACTAAGAACGAGCACTGCACTAGTATTTTAAATTTAGAGCAGAACAAAGTGCTGTACAATTCACCCACACACACGCCCCACCATCGGGGCGGAGGCAGAAATCTCAGAGACACATCTCAACAAGATAAAGCTATCTGCATGGCTAGATACCACGAGGGGGAAGTGAGTAAGGCTGTAATCAATGTTTATTTTCATTATCAATTAATAAGCCAGTTATTTTCTCAAATCATCAATGAATCTTTGTGGTCTGTAAAATGTAAAATTAGAGAAAAATCCTGATCAGTTTCTCTGAGCACAAGTTCAACAGTCCAACACCCAAAGATATTAAATTTACTACCATAGAGGACCAAGAAAACCAGTAAATATTTGAGCTGGAACCAGTTCATTTTTGTCACTTTTGCTTAAAAATGACCAACAATGAATCAATTATCAAAATAATTGCATTGATTAATTTTCAGCTAATAGATTAATCACCTATTTGTTTCAGCTCTAGCAGTGATAAAAGTGTTTTTGTATGCATCTTTGTCTGTTCCAGATATTATCGAAATGGACTCCAAGAGGGTTCCTCGGGACAAACTTGGCTGCATCACACGCTGCAGTAAGCACATCTTCAGCGCCATTAGGATCACCAAGAACGAGCCGGCCTCAGCGGACGACTTCCTCCCAGCGCTCATTTACATCGTGCTCAAGGCTAACCCTCCACGACTTCAGTCCAACATCCAGTACATCACGCGCTTCTGTAACCCCAGCAGGCTGATGACCGGAGAGGACGGATACTACTTCACCAACCTGGTCTGTTTTTCTCTGATTTCAATCCTTGTCAGAACCAGTTCGAGCTGCAGGCCTCTAGTTTCATGGTGCGACTGTTTGTGCAAAGCTGGTGACTAATGAGACTGAAAAGGTGGAGCTACAGTAATTAATAATGAGCTGTGTGGGTCGTCCCTCTACAGTTCTATCTGTAAAACTTTAACCCATCAACAAATATTTACTGACAGCAAGAAATTCAATTACAGCATACAAGCCCTGAAATGTCACAGAAGATAAAAGCAGGCAGACAGGATCAGTTCAATGATTTAATGTGGAAGATGCAGACTTACCGTCACAGAGCAGGCAAGGGTCAAAACCAGAACCAGGAAGGCAGCCAGAACAGGCAAATTTATCAAGAAGGATTTCAACACTGGAAGTAGGCCGGTATGACTGACGAGGGAATGAGATGCTGGTGAGGAGGTGGAGGAGGTTCAATCTGAAAACGGTGTGCAACAGGCTTTGAGGTACGTTTTCTCTCATTTGGTGGGTGTGTCAGAGGTGTTACCCAATCAGCAGCCACGTGCACATAAACCCCGCCGTATTAAAATAATGATTAGCCTAATACTCATAATAAAATAATTGGCTCATATAGATCGTAACACAGTCTCGAAGGTAAGAAGTGGATTATCCTTCACCTGAGATGTTTGCCTTGTCATCCTGAAATGCGAGGTAGATGTTGGATCACTATAATTAGGAACCACAGTTTCGACATACCCCTTCACTTGATTGGGATGGTCTCTGTGTGACTGTAACATCGAGCGTATTTTGCGTATTTAAACTGATTTCATCAGGCTCCGAAAATTCTTCGAAAAGAGGGCAAAGAATGGCCTTCTCAGCTGCCATAGTTGCAATGCTTGGGTAACACAACAGGGTGTTAAACGCACCACCGTTTCCGTTTAAATAAACGCTTTGCTACGTTTTGTCAGGGTTAAATGTGCCCCAGATGAGGAAAGTGGGAACAGGGGCACGTTCAGCTCCGACCAGTGTTCTTTGCGTCGCTGCTGATTGGGTAACACCTCTGACACACCCACCAAACGAGAGAAAACGTACCTCAAAGCCCGTTTCACACCGTTTAAAGGAAACATGTCGTTCAACCTGGAAACCGTAGCAAAACGGTGGCCACCATTTTCAGACTGAACGTGCCCCATGTGTGAAGATGGGTGGGGCAGTCAGGTGATGGGGAAAGGAGGGAAAGTCCGAGGGCATCTGGTGGATGGAGGGAAAATGGTGATGAAGGGGCCTGGAGAATTAGGAATGTCGAGTAACGGGATCTTACATAAACTCACTATTTTCCACCACAAACAGGTTGCTGCACATGAGAGATTTGTGCATTTTAGTTGAAAAGAGGTGAC
>NTHP01000598.1:73764-88413 GCA_003416845.1 Oplegnathus fasciatus
TGCAGTAAAATGTTCCCTGTCAGTGTTTTACTTTATATCTGATGTTTCTGGATTAATATTACTGCTGCATTAATGTGTAAGTTGCATTTTACTGCTGTAGATGTTTCAGGTTGAGCTCATTTTAACTACTTTATATACTGTTGGTAGTTTAATCTACGGCAATGCATCATGTTTGTAGCGTTGCTGTCCTGTGAGAACCGCGTATCTCTAAAAAGTCAACTTTTCATGAGAAAAACAGCCTGTTTTCAGCTTTGTGACGATGCATTTTCCAGCTGATCCAAGGAGGGTTTAAATAGTTTATTTAGGTTAACCCATAAAGGAACACTTCATCCTTCAGTTTATCAAAAACATTCAAATTCAAAATCACCAAATTTGGAGATTCGTGGGTTTCGCTGGACAGGAAGGGTATGAAAAATTGCTGTCAGACAATTGTAGTGAAGTAAAAAGTACAATATCTACCTCTGAGATGTAGTAGAGTAGAAGTATATAGTTGCATAAAATGGAAATACTCAAGTACTTTTCCCCACTATGTTTCCTGTTTGCGATCGTTGCCAATTCAGGACATTTAATCAACACCTTCCCATCTGTCTTTGTATACATATTTTAATTAATGTTGACGTGTAATGGACAAGTATTGTTGTTGCAAAGGTGATCCAATTACCACAGAATCTGTAAGAGTACATTTTAGTTTAATATGCCGTGGAGTTTAGATGTATTGTCCCACAGTGGTTTAGATCTGTCTGAGTAAAATGGTCTCGCTGGCTATGACAGCAGTTAAGAAATGTATTCTAGCACAATGGAAGTCTGACTTGCCACCCACACATCTGCAATGGTGGGATGAACTCTATCAAACTGTACCTGAGAGAACATCATGTATAGTGTGAAGGGGAGGATTTAAAGAACTGTGATAAGAACTTTACCTGCAATAGATGTAAGTTCAGGGTGACAGTAATAATAATATAGAAGTATAAACTGTGCTAGATACACGGGGATGGGATACACGTGACTACAGAGTCTACAGCCATGCTAGCAGCTCTGTGAGGCTGTACTGTGCACAGTGGGGCTTTAAGATAAAGTGTGTTAGCATGCTAGCATTTGCTAATTAGCACTAAACACAAAGTACAGCTGAGGCTGATGGGAATGTCATTAGTTTGGCAGGTATTTGGTCATAAACCGAAGTGATGGATAATTTAAAACTTTGACCTGATGATGGCACTACATGAAATGTTAGGCGATCACCAAAGTTATTACAACTCATCCTGAGGCGACATGAATCTCTGTATCAAAATTTATGGCGATTTATCTAATAGTTGTTGAGACATTTCACTCAAAAGCACAAATGTGTAACCTCATGGTGGCGCTAGAGGAAGTCAGAAGTCAGAGGATCACCAAAGTTTTTAAGATTCATCATCTGGAAAATGTGAATGTCTTTACAAACGTTTGTGTCAAGTAGGTGTTGAGATATTTCACCGGATGAGTGGAAACTTTCACCTGCTGGTGGCGCTAGAGGAAAAGCCAGGGCATCACCAAAGCCAGTAGGATTCATCCTCTGGGGACCATGAATGTCTGTATAAAATGTCATGTTAATCCATGTAATAGTTGTTGAGATATTTCAGTCAGGACCAAGGTGGTGGACGAACATTGCCATCCTTTGATCGATAACGCTGGCATGGCTAAAAATATTGCTACTATGTTATTGTATTGCTTGTTAAATTAAATAAAATTAATAAAGAAAATTTTAAAAAGGCTATATCACTTATTGACATGCATCGTAACGATGAGGCAACGTCTGTAAATCAGAGGTAATGAAATACAATAACCACGTATTCTCTGAAATATTGTACGTGTAAACGGGTTCATGAGGAACATTGTTAAATCCGTTTAATAACAATTACTGTACATATTACAGTAATCTATGCATGAAAATATAGAACTTCATGAATCTGACGACTCACCTGTGGCCTCCACCATCCCCTCCAGAATCACAACAATCTCCAACTCCTCCTTGGCCAGGTGGGCTTGTGAGATCTCCCAGAAGGGGCTGCTTTGATTTATCTCATGGCAGATGATGAGCGGCGACACGAGGAACAGCCTGTCATCTCCCGTGTTGTAACCCACATTTATGTCCGTCTGGTTCAAAGGGATGAACTCCCCTTCCTTCGTCTGCTTAGACTTGATAAGCTTGGCCCTGATTGAAGCCTCCACGATGTGCGAATTTCGGAGGTCTCCGACTCTGAACATCAGGCACAGCCGTCCATCTCTCATTGAGATGACCGCATTGGTGGAAAACACTAGTGTCTCAGCTCGCTTCTTGGGCTGTGAGATCTTAACAAACATGCAACCCACCATGAAGGCATTCACGATAGATCCCAGCACCGACTGAACTAGAAGCAGAACTATCCCCTCGGGGCATTTGTCCGTGATGACTCTGTATCCGTAACCAATGGTGGTCTCTGTCTCAATGGAGAACAGGAAAGCTGATACAAACCCATTGAGGTTATTGACACATGGAGTCCACTGGTTGTCTGCTAAATGGTCCAGATCACCCCGAAGGTAAGCAATAAGCCACCACATGAAGCCAAAGAAGAGCCACGTCACCGTGTACACCAACACAAAGATGAAGAGGTTGAACCTCCATTTGAGATCTACCAGCGTGGTGAAAATGTCCGTCAGATACCGGTACGTCTCGCGAACATTCCCGTGATGGACGTTGCACTTCCCGTCTTTCTGGACGTACCGCTGGATCTTCTTTGTTCTGTCCATTTCTGCCAGCTGTTTAGGCAGGTCCTCACGGGCCTGCTTTGGCAACTTGGGCTGTCTGATGATGGCCGGGCTCTCCACATCCTGCTCCATGGGGGTTCTAGGTGGATTCAAGCCTATAGGAGAGAAAACATGGTGGTAATTAGGAGTAATAGTCAGCAAGTGCAGGAAGCCTGTTGTTTCTGCTTTGATTCAGAGAAAGTACAGATGATGGAGGCTCTCAGTGGTGGAATATAAGTATATATAAAGTACTTAACTTACTTTCTACTTCGACTCCACCACATTTCAGAGGGAAATATTGTACTTTTTACTGCACTACATTTATCTGACAGCTGGAGGTACTTGCTACTTTGATTTTTCATAAAAAACATGTGACCAGGTCATAAAAATCATGTATTGTTATAAATTAAACTACTCAACAGTGTTTTCCTCTGCCTCAACCAGCTAAAACATTAGACAATGAAAATACACTTTAATGCATAAATAATAATAATAATCCAATAATCTAACACTACGAAATGGTGCCATTCTGTTGCCTATGAGTACTTTTACTTTTTATACTTTTTTTGCTGCTAATACTTTTGTTCTTAAGTAAAATTATGAGTGGAGGACTATTTTTTATGGAAAATTCCTGAATAAAAACAAACAAAGAAATTAAGTGAAATATAACACACATTGTATTATGTAGTTCTTTTTATTTCTGAATATTTAGTGTGTTATAATTGAATGAAAAACATAAAAGTTAAAAAGACAGTTATTAGGCTTTTTATCTTTAATGACTGGATTAATTGTTTTTCATTTGTTTCACGTTAAAACATGTCCTGGGGGAGTCTTTAATGAAATTGACACCTGATTTCTAAAATTCAGAAATCAAACTAGCTGTGGAAATAAAAGTCACTTGGCTCAGACTCGTCTACATCAGGCCGTCTAAATTTTAAAACGCTGTTTTCATGTGAAAACTATTTGCATCCACATTAACATTTCTGGGTCGACGGTGAAACGCCTGAACAACATAAAACAAACAAACATAAAAAATAAATCTCTTTGTCTTCGCCCTCTTTTCAGTTGGCTACAACAAAACTGTGAAACTGAGCTAATCATTGTTATATGATCGTCTGACAAAGTCAACATGAATACAAGTTAATGACAACAGCTGTGTATGTATGTAACGGTGATATCAACATTTAAAATGTACAATCACAGAAAAACTTAGAGACATCTTATCTTTTATCATCTGTTTCTGCTGTCTGATAAATTGAACGAGTATGAAATAGTTAATATTTAAACACTAAATGTTAACCAGCAGTCACTCCCACGCTGCTGTGCTGCAGTAATAAAATACTTTTAACTTAAATTCAGGTTAATGACAACAGCACTGATGTGTTTATTGGGTTATACTGACATTTAAACCCACAGAGAAAGTTAGAGGCGACTAAAGGTTGTCTTCTTAACTTTATTATTGTTTTGGAGAAGCTCTGTTTACCCCGTACACACTCAAACAACAAGCCAGCATTTTAAGATTTACAAACTCTGGAAGCCATTTTGGTAAAGTTACGTTTTAGGGGGAGAAAAACTGTTCTAGTGTGGCTGGAGGGCTGAAAGGGAGAAAAAAAGATGCGTTTACAAATGTAACCGACTTAATGTGGACGTACTCTCAGATTGAGTGGCAGCTACACAAATAAGACGTGCATGCAGATAATATCATAAACAATACACCTCCTACTCTGCTTTTGTTTCCACTACTACCACCACCACATGAGTTGAGACCAGTATGCAGATTCGCCAGTAGTACTAAATAGTCTCAGCACAAAACTGTGCAGCTACGGTGAGGCCGAGGGAAAACGTGTCACCACCCACACTGCGAAAAAGCAAGCCACACTTTGTCACAGCAACGCATGCAGTATAGAGAGAGTGTGCAACCCTGAATTACATTTGTAATGCTTCGTGCGAGCTCCTCAGCACCCACAGGGAAATCATACTGTGAGGTGACCATATCTGAAGAACAAGATAATTATCCACTGAAGATAAATAGAGGATTAAAGCAGAACTGTGACCGAAACTGTGTCCATTTATACATTTAAGTGTCGTGGTATCCTGACAGTCCTAGTTAGGTTTTGACCACTCATACATGTTGATCTGTATCAAGTGCAGTTTTCAACCAACTGCAGCACTTTTGAAGTAAGTTTGAAGTAAGTAAGTTCATTATGCAGTTTTCATAGCCTATTGTCATTTTGTTTGGCATCCTCATCTGTGACCTCAGCATTTGTACAGTATTTTACTCCAGGATTTTGTCCCATTTCGTCCCCTACACAAACCTTAAGGGAAAAGTCAAAATGTGATTTATTTATTTCTAAAGGTTATATTCTCAGCATTTTTTGCCTTTATTGTAGCTACGTTTTTATCCAAATGCATCACAGATTTTAACTGAATTTCAAGCAAATCAGCGAAAGAAAATGCGAATGAATGCTTGTTTCCATCCACAACCATCATGCGATTATTAGGAGTTGGGAGTTCATCGAGATAAACAGTAGGTGGCGTCAATTCTCCCGTTGGGTGCCATTAAACCATTGCAGAAGAAGAGGGCGCAACAAGATGATGTAATTAAATGAGCGCAGGTTAAACCTCAAACAATGAAAAACAATGTAGAAAACCTGATGGAAATATGGCATTTATGTTTGTTTCATGTATTAATTTGAGGAAGGTTAAAGTCTCTGATGTTTTAGTCTGCCGCTATTTTTCGCGACTATTCTTCGTTCTTCAGTGGACGTTTAAGTCACATGCTTCATTATTTTTTCACTAAGTCTGTTTCCATTGCACTTTATCGTATTTTGTTTGTATCCATACACCAACTTTTCCACCTCAGCCAAGCATAAAAACTTTTTTGTGATATTTTGAATTTTCAGCGTTTCCACTCATGCGCTTAAAAACTGGTGGATGGAAATTTCCCCCTTGTGTAAGACACAGACAGGAAACATGGCTCTCTATTTCTGTCACCTTTCATGTGAACAACTGAGTGCAACACTATAAAATGTCTAAAAATGTGCGCCGTTAATCACATATTTAAACGAAAAAAACAATTCAGTTATTAAAGACAAAAAGCTAAACAATTGTCCTTTCAACATATGTTTTTCATTTAATTATGACACAGTAAATGCCTACATAAAAAGCAAATGCATATAATACTGTGTATTGTATTTCTTTGATTGATCTGTTTTAATTTAGGCTGTGTAAATCTTCCATAAACCAGCTGCTGGATAACAGATGAAGAAACAGCAGCATTTTGAGTTTTCCCCAAAGGTTTGCACGGGGAACTCTGTATGATTGAATCACAGAGTAACGTACGTAGTGCCGAAGTTTATGGTACCAAGATGTGATTTAAAACGTTGTATGGACCCTGGAAAAATAAATCCGGCACTTATGAAATACGGTTGAATTGTGATAATTGTTATGTGATCCCTCTGATGTGGCTGTCACAGGAACAGATCTCCTTTACTATGCACACTGCCTGAGCCACCATCAGTGTTTTTACCACTGGAACAAATGGCTGTGTTGGAGCCGTTCTGCTCTCCATTCACGGGGGAATATTATGAGCTTGAGCAGCGCCGGTTTCCATGGCAACGCACAGCTCAGTCTACCAAGTGCTCACAATATAGCAGGAATGTACTGGATGAGGCCGCGCAGCATTGGATAACGTTTGTCTGTTTCATCTTGTTTCAGAGGGGCCCGAGGAAGAACAATGTACTGAATGTATCTGCTTTGTGCATAAAGCTGTCATTCATCTAACATCTGGTATTTTTTATTTTGTGTTCTAATGGATGAATATCTGTGAATAGAAACATAATTATACAGGCTTGTTTAGAGCACGTTTGATATGACGGCTCTGACAGTAAATAAACAATACAAGCCAATATAATCAACAATTGTTTGTTTTTTTATTAATACTAATAGTTGACTCTCGCAGGATGTAGGGAATAATTTAATTAAAGCTGCTACAGTTATATTAACAATGGATTCAGTGACTATGTGCATGTGAAAGGTGTCGCTCGTAGTGATGAACACACAGAGAATTATCACCCAAATCTGCAGCTTGGCTGTACAAAGTATTTTAGCGTCTTTCAACTTATTTATTTGGTTTTATGGCTCACAACTTTACAATTTTGGTTCGATCTCAGTGCTCTTACAGCGTAGTTTTCAACAGATAAAGTTAGCGACAAGCTGGTGAACATTTCGTGCACATTTAGCTGCTAAACAGCCAAATATTTTTCTCAGGGTGGAGACCAAAACAGAGCTAAAAGGAGAGCGAATATGGGGCTTGCATTTGTTGGGTGGTAGAAACATGACTCCAAATGAATGCTAATGTGGCTCCTTATCTGCATAAATGGGGTTCGCTAAGATGTTAGCCTTAAAGATATAATCTTGTTGTGAATGATTGAAATGTTCATGTTCGTATCCTGTAGTCTGTCTATTTACTGGCTTAACCCTTGTGAGTGGATTCTGGATGAAGAGACGAGCGCTCGGAGAACAGAGTGACACGAAGCTGGTTCAGTTCACAAAGTTCTTAAGTTTAATTAAACACACAGGAGTATATATTAAGCTCGAGCTGGTAGTTTACATAAGAGTAGATTAACTAAGAGTAGATAAAAGAATATGAATAGGTACAGGGTTGGAACAAAAGATAAGGTGAGCTGAGGAGTGAAGCAGATGCTACGATCATGAATTGTGGGAGCCAAGGTCAAGAGAGACTGGGCTCAGTGTGTAAGAAGAATGAAATGCGGCACAGAGAAATAATTATTCCCAACAAATCTCGAAGAGTTTCATTTAAATAAATGTCTGTTAAGTCACTATCTATCGGCAAATGATGCAACACGATTGAGCCTATGGCCCACTGACGAAAGCCTTTGCATTTGCAGTATTACGACCCGTGTGTTGGGAGCGACTTTCCCAGAAAAATCACAAGCGGCACACAATTAGGCTTTTAACAAGCCTTTTAACACAACAGACTCGCTCTGTGAAGCAGCGTACTGTTTTTTCCGGACTCTGCTGGCGTTGTGAGTAAACGGTTATTATGGCCAAACAAACAAGGAAAAGGTTGATGACAGACAAGGAAACTCAAACTGAAACTGAAGTGAGGTCCAAAAACACACCTGCAATTACCAATAATCGCCATAGGTGCCGTGAAAGACAACAAAATGAAAATCTTTGAGATTACAACTTTAACAACCTTATTAAGAGATACTATGTCAGTTAATGCAGGTAAAGGTGCCGTCTACGATCCTGGAGAGCCCTGATCGATCTGAACTTCATTCAGAAAACAAGAATGAAATGCAGCACAGAGAGACAATTAAAAGTTTAAAAGTTGTTTGCTTGTCATCTTGCGGACAGACCTGACAAAGGATGAATTCAGACTTTTTACAAGTCGGCATCATGATGTAGTCATTTCGGCATCCTTTTGATCCGTTTTTTGCCATTAAATCACAGCAAAATCTGTTTATTTTGGGATCATACCACTGTAGTTCAAACCGGTTTGACTGAGGTTGCTGGGGTGTAAACTTCCCCAAATCCAAGCAGGACAGAGCTTGTTAATAACAGTTGTCAATCACTTTTTAATTCTGCTAATCATCTTTCTCATAGGAGAAGGTGGAGGTTCAACACGAAGAAGATCCAAAGTTTTCAGAGGTTACACATTGATGCATCAGTATTAACAATCTAATAATGACATATATAATAATACATCAGTCACAGGGAACATTTTACTGCAGAATAAGTACTTTTACTTTTGATACTTTACATTTTGTTGTTAATACTTATGTACTTTTACTCAAGTAAGATTTTGGATGCAGAACTTTTACTTGTAATGGAGTATTTCTACATTCTGGTATTGGAATTTTTACTTCGTCCACCACTGTATATCTGTGTATTTATAGTGTATATTTGTGCATTTATTGTGTATTTATAGTCCCTCTTTAAATATTTATGTATTTGTGTATTTTTATCTAGAGTCACATGTCAACTCAGCTGTTACTGTAGCCTAAAGGAGTAGCTGCTGCAGCAGTGGCGTCTCCGACAATGTCGGTGCAACTTTCCAAATAGGCGTTATTTGGATAAAACTGACCACATTTTGGGAATCTAAGTGTTACTTTCTTGTCTGAAAATAATATTCAAACTTAATAAAGTGACATGTGACAGTCCTACAGCGAAAATTACAGCAGCTCCGCCATTGCTGCCGGTTATTTGTGTACCTCCCTCCTTATAATACTGTGATTCGCTGAATTAAAAGTGATTGACAACTGGTTCAGGTGGCGTATCGGTGAAATTAGTTTTTGATTGACAGAGGATTGTGAGCCTCTGATTGGCCAAATTAAAAAGTGACTGATAGTTACCCCGCCCATTCAAAGTCTCTACAGAGACGCCCTACTCCTTCAACTGGGGTTTTTGCTAACGTAGCCTGTAACCCCACAAAATAATGTCGTTAGCTAATGATACGCCTCTCCTGGCTTTGGAAGAAAGGCTAGGTAACCACTGTAGGTAGTAAACTAGTTAGCATGCTAATTTTAGCAGCTTAAATTGGTGCAAACACACTGTTTTATGCATTCCCTACAATTTTGCTGTTGTGTTTCTGGTTTGGGAAAGGTTAAAGATAAAAACCACACCCTTCAAACTCTTAATAATGCTTTATCATGCTAAAAAATCCAAAGTGTAGTCACGGTTGCTAAGCAATGATTAGAGAATCGCCGATCGGGGGGGATGGGTTTAGTGAACAGGTAATTGGATTATTAAAACAGATGTTGTGGGGAACCAGAGGCCACTCATGAAGTTACTAATGGAACTAAATTGAATTACTGGAGGTTATTACGTACAAAATGGTCTGTTTCACTGTTGGTAAGTGTGTTGATGCTGAAGAACGTACCTGGCCTGCAGCAGGATGTGGTGACATATTGTGTCGCATGAACCTAAACTCAAAGGACAGCCTATTGAGACGTGTGAACATCAGCAGACGCTCATTTTATTCATGATTTCGTTTCCAGTTCTCTGTTTCATTATCTCGGCTGTGAAGGGGAGATTGTTAACCAGGTAGCTGGATCCAGATGTGGCCGAAATCGAGCTGAGGCCGCATGGGCATACGTGCTATTTTTAGGTACACAAACAGCTGAGCAAAGGATGGATGGCACATACACATACATTTCAAATCCTACCACAGTGTTTTATTTTATTCTAGCTCTTTAGATCTCAGGTGATCAATGGATGTAAACTAGGCCCATTTAACAACTGATTCTCGAAAATACAGCAAATTATTGTTGTTTATGTAAACGGTGTATTGCTGCTCTTCAATATGGTGCATGGAGCCCAATTATCCAAAGTCATGCAGGCTGTAAGAGCATCCACTGTGATCGGGGCATTAAAGGATCAGTTCACTCATATTACACAAAACGATGAGCTGGGTGAGCTGACCCTTTAACAGCTAGTCAACTGGCAATGAAAATAATACACTAAAAACAAAATGTTTCACATTAAAAGCTCATCACGAAAGGAGGGGATTCCTGGTTGGCATCCTCCCCTGGATGCTTTTAATGTGAAACATATGTTCAGGAAGTGTTTCCATGACAGTGGGAAGTGTTGTGTTTGCCTTAGCAGCAAAAAGCATCAACTGTAAATTAAAACAAGAGCAGATAATGAAACAGGAAGGCTTCTTGCTAAAATATGATAAAATATATATGTACTAACAATATTTACAATAGTCACAGGCTTATCATTTTATAATAAATGATCATGTCTGCAATTTAAATTAAGTTAGTCAGTGATAAAAGCTAACAGGTTTATCACTTTGAATTAAGTCTATAGTAATAATTGTTAGAAGATCATTAATAAAGGCTTAATGGCTTTATTTATTTATTGTTGATAAATTGACATTTCCCTTTTCCAGAAGATAACTGTCTGCTGGAGGATCTCCACAACAAGCTACAGAGCTAGATAAACATACAGTACAAAGCAAGTTTTTCAGAGGATAGTCACCGTCAAAACGGATTTTTCACAACCAACATTTGTCTTTTTATTAATGGCTTATGGATAATCTATAAAGTCTTAATAAAGCATTTACTAACATTAAAAAACCATTTTATAAACCACAAAAGGTGAGCAACCCTATCAGCCCAATATTTTTACTTTTTTGGAAGAACTGGCTTTTTGGGGGCGCAACTAAATTAATCTGGTCATGGCTAAAAAGTTAGTCCAAATGTTCTTTTTATCAGTTATATGCAACCTCTGTATTCTAGGGATGGGCGGATCGATACTGCAAGATCGATACTTTGATACTTACAAGCTCCTCATTTGGTATTGATTCCTTTAAAAAAATATCAGTAATGAAATGATATACTACAAAACGTGGGCGGCTGCATCACTTCCAAACGTTTTCAGTAATTTTGTATAACGTTTGTGCCAAAACAGCCCTGACATATTTAGCTGGCTCGTGTCAAACTTGTGAGAGAATGGCAGAAAGTAAACATAGCGTGGTGTGGTGCTACTTTTCACCTGTAGATAAAAATACAGCGTGATGCACTATTTGTGACAAGAAAGTGCCACACGAGTGACCAAACATTTAAAAACAAGACGCCCAAGCATCAAAGTCTCCTGCGCCACCCTCTGTCTGACAAAAGACGTCGATGTTTTTGCCATGTCTCTCCGTCTACCCTAAATTCCTAAACATCATCACCACAATCTTTGCTTTTGTAATAAACTTGCTATTAATGGACTGTTAATGCACTAATGCTCAATCATTTTTACTTTCCTTTATAAATACTTGATATAATGTTGTATTTCCATCTTTACTACAAAGAGCTTTACTTTTTTGTCTTTTTAGGGGAATATTAACTGTAAGCAATATTAACCAAACAGCAAAGCTGGCAGTCCCTCTTTTCCAGCCCTGCGTAGTGTCCTTACATGAATTTCCCCTCTGGGGATCAATAAAGGATTATCTTATCTTTCAGGCTGCATACAGCCCCAACAACCTTCACCAATAAGGTACTCTAGGGCAGCCTGTATGTCACCTGAGAGGCGAAAGTCGAGGCAAAATAAGGCTGTTTGTGCTGCTGTGAAGCTCCTTTACTTTATGAACATTTTTATCCACTCAGATCTTCCCTCATCTGGACTACAGTGGCTGGACAGTAGGAGAACAATGTTCAGAGAGACGTTGGTAAGAAAGTGTGAAAGTGATCATATCTTGAAATTCAGGAAGTGGAAATGAGACCCTTACAGCCATTACAAAAAACACATTATTAACAGGGGGGGTTCAGTTAAACTCACAACCGCTGCCATAACTGGGAGAGTCATAATATCCTCAGCTGGGTGCATCAAACCTGGTCTGACCCAGGTCCAGTTCTGGTGGGTGCTGAATCATCATGTTACCAGCTTACATACTGTGTTAGTACCAGGCTCCATCCTACAGTTCATTACAATGACTGTCAAGAACTACAGCTTTCAAAGCAGGTGGCAGATTTAGCAGAGGTAATAATAAACCCAAGAAACGGTTTTATTGGAAAATGTAAGAATTTCTTGGATAGGAACATGGTTTCAGTGGGAATTATGTTTTATTAAAGATGAAAGGGAACAACTGGAAGGCTTTTATTGCACTGTAACAGGAGAAAAACTGCATTTATTGAAAGACATCTTGTTAAATAGTAGAATAATTGGCTTTAAATTAATCATAATGCTTAAGATTATTGTTTTTATTAGAATTACTGGCTTCATTAGAGATTAAACTGATTAAACAGATTAACTGGATTGATTTGAGATGATATGATTTTATTGGTGCTTAAATAAACAATCTCTTACACTAAAGGGAACATTGGATCCAGTTATCATTTTCACATTAATTAACGAGTGTTTTATATTATTTAAAAACTAGCTGTTATGAGCTGTTGATGCTGATGTATGATATTTAAATTGTCTTGTGATTTTTGTTTGTAAAACTCTACTGTTGAAGCTTCCTCACATCTCTCATTTAAATCTCATTTAAAATATTTATTTATCCTTAGATATCCCTTATGTGCAGACTAATCTGGGCAGAACTGCTTTCAGGTGCTCTGCACGTTTAACATTTAAAAGGTAAAACTGGCCTCGAGCTGTCATGCCTCTTGGTGATTTTAAAGCTTTATTATCTTGTGTTTTTAGGTTTTATTTTAATAAATTCTTTGTCAGGTATAGTTGTCTAGTCTTGCTGGTTTGCTGGTTGTCAGATTATGAAGGGATCTCAATCTCAAGGAGACTACCTGATTCAATAAAGTATAATTAATTAATTAAATGTGTTTATGTCACGACCTAATAGTCATTCAGGTATGATGAGCAGTCATTCTTGTAAACGTTGGTGTAAAATAGAGCGTAATTTTTTATTATGGCCAGATGAGAATCACAAAAAAAATAGTGATTTTCCATCTGTGAAGCGATTTTAATTTGAACAGAATAATTACAGCTTCTGCCTTTATTTGAAATTAACTTTTTTATTTTAGGGAATAAACCAGAAGTAGCTGGTTAAAGGATAACTAGCTTTATTAGCTGGTCACAGCAGCTGGTTAATGGAGATCACATGTGTTTAGGATTTAAACAAAAGCCTCAATAACTGGATTTTTATTACAGAGCAGGCTAGGCTAAATGATGGGATCAGGTGCATCCGCAGGAAGCGGAGAGCAAACTAACAGGCTGGAGATTTCCCGTTGCCATGGAGACGAAGGTTGATCCAGATCCTAATAATAATAAAAGCCTCCTAACCTTAGTTAATTTTCTGCCTTTAATATGCACCAGTGTGGCTCGTTTGGCAGCCCTGGCTTGTGTTGTGGTCCTGTGGTGATGTGAGGCCGCGGGCCTGCAGCCTCATTCAGCCTGGAACATTTTCTTCAACACCTTCCAGCTTCTTCCATCTAACAGGCTGCTTTTCCTCCATCATGTCAGCGGAGGAAATCAGCCGTCAGGAAGCTCCACAATTCATATTCACATCTGTGTGCGTGTGTTTCTTGCATGCTGATTATTCTCTTAATTAATCTCTGATTCGCCTTGCACTGTTATGTAACTATCCACCCCCACCGTCCCCCATATAGCAGATGATTACATTTAACAAGCCATCATCAGTATCGCTACCGGGAACAGAGCAGGGGAAGGTGCTTACCTTGTGCAGCAGATCAACGTTCACTCCCCGGGTCATTTTAAGCCGTTTTGTTCCCATGAAAAAGCTCCGCTGAGGTTGTAGGTTGTGATTATCAAGTCGCTCTCTGCGAAACCCGACTGAAGGATAGCCACTAATTCCCTCTTTCCTCCATCCCTCTCCACAGAAAAGGCATCGGCCGTCAGCCTCCACCCCTCAGCTGGGAGAGAGACATAGGTGGTCACTGAGGGAGAGAGAGAGAGAGAGAGAGACAGAGAGACAGAGGAAGAGAGGGAGGGAGGCAGAGAGGCGGAGAAATGTGTAGTGATGAGTGAACACAACCTATACTTAGACACTACTGCATGTTAAAGGTCATATATTATTATTATTATCATCATCAATATTCTGTATCTGCTGTGTTCAAAGAACACTCTTAAAAACATCTCTCTTTATAACAATAATATTAATGACTAAATGAACAGCAGAGTTAAAGTTTGGATTGAAGCATCCTTAGTTTTTATTTATTAAGAGTTAAACACTCAGATAATCTGCTTCATCCGGACTGTCAGTGGTGGAGTCAGGCTGTCTGAGGGGCAGGGGCAAAAAACATAAAAAGGGTACCAGCTGCATGTGGTAGAAAAGTTGTGATGCATTTATGGTGAAACTGTTCAAAACCCTTTTTTAGCATGAAGAGCGACCTATGTATATGGCAGTGCATCGCGTTTTCTTCTCTGGAAGGCACCCTAGAGGGCACTTCATCA
>NTHP01000598.1:95762-114986 GCA_003416845.1 Oplegnathus fasciatus
ACCTCTACTGTGGGTGTTATAATGTAATTAGTCTCTCTTCATCCATACTGACTGCTGACTGGTGGGGAAATGTACAGAGGAGAGGGGGAAAAGGCTGGAGGAAGATAACAAAGAACCAGAGTCTCTGGTGAGTGCTGAGTTCCAACACAAACACAGCAACACACCCTCAGACGCAGCGCTGCCCGATGTTGCTCGCTAGGACAGTTTCTGGTTGATTCACCAATATTTGTCCATTTGAAACCCAACAGGGCATCTAAATGATATCAAAAGGCTCCTCCAGCTCTGGCTTTCCACGTGCGTTCCCCACACTAATGATGCTAACTATGTGAACTGGGCGAACCAGTATGGCATGGTTTATCTAACAACTGACACACTGCCAAAGCCTCTCAGGTGAAACTACTGAATTAATGTTCCCCACGTGTAATTGGACTATATCAGGCTAATGAGACTGTAATTATTTAGTTCAGAAGCAAGTTTTGTACCGAACCAAAAATATGGGGTTGATTACATACATACATATGTACTGTTACACTCCTAACTGACAGCACTGTGAAACTTACTGTGAACCAGCACTGTAGTCAGTAGTAATTCCTCAATCCGTAGTCCTATAATTTATGTGTGCTGGTTTGCAGTGTGGATGTTTTGTTTTTGAGAGATGTGAGGTGACAGACACAGGTGCATGCAGGTGTTCTAAAAACAACAGGAAGTTGGTTATTGTAGCTTGATCCGCTGATATGACAGTTGCAGCAGCTTGTGTAGGCAGGTTAGGTACTTTAAAGCCCTTAGTGCCTGATTGTTCCTATTTGCATCAAAATCAAACTCCTAATCTGAGTCATAACTCTGTCAAATCTGAACAAACACACACGATGTACATATTTTTAGATTCAGTGTGACTTACAGTGTGTCCATCACGAATGAACGTCCATAAATGCGCTTAAAAAAGACGCTCCTTACAACTGCAGAACTTGCCTGAGAATCATCATTTTTAAGTTTTCTTCAGTATCAAAGAAATCCAGTGATAGCTGCCTGTACAACCATGGGTACACTGCAAACAGGAACTGCTAATAGCTAACTCGGCATACTTTTAATGGTGCCAATTAGCCAAAATGTAACCAGATAGAGGCTAAAAGTGTGTCAGACTTTGACAGCAAAAGTGTGTAGTTGTGTAAACAGATGAAGCTTTGATGTCAGATTTAGATTTTTGTATTACCGTGTATCCTTTTAATACATATGCTCCAATAAAAACATAAAAAAACTCTGCATACTGTATGTCACACTCATACCTTTCCCCTTGTGTAAACTGTGTAATATACCCATCAATCAATAAGCTCTACCATTTACTATTACTGAGTGTCATTTGCTTCATTATAAGTGGTCTTTAAAATTAAACATCTTAACATATGAGTGGAAAGTTTTGTTCTTACAACTGCATTTATAATATTTTTGACTCAAACGTAGCTTAACCATGTCATGTGATATTATAGACACTATCCTGACTATCCCTGTAACAATTTGGCCACAATGTAGCACAGACACAGTCCAGCCATATACTAGGTTTTAACCTATTTTTGTTCATTATTTTCCATAACAGCCATGCTCATTTCACCAGACTCCAGGTACCTTTGTAGTAGGGCAGCAGATCGAGGAAAGCCTGTCGAACTTGCTCCCCTGTGAGCGGCTGAGTGTCCTCCAGGCTGTCCAGCAGCGGGCCGATGGAGTAGTACTGAGCCTCCCGGTGCACCGCTCGCACTCGGTCCCTGTGAGGGAGCTCTCCTTCCCGGAGGAAGTTCAGGATGTCCCTTTGGATGGAAACACAATCACTACAACAAATCCACACAAAACTGTACTCCTACCTGATGAATCCCACTTTGAACAACTCGGTTTTTGATGTAGGAGGACTGCCTGTAGACAGATGATGTCTGTTTGTTGTTTTACATCTGTTTTCATACCTACTCTCCAGCTATTTGTCTTATGTCTGCTTATTTCTATTTGGCTGTATATCTATATTTGAATCTTTCTGTACATTTGTTCTCTGCACTGTGGATTTAAGTATATTTAAAATCCTTGTATGCATCAACATACTTGTCCAATAAAGTTGATTTTGATTCTGTTTCTCTGCAGCAGAACCTGGAAGGATTGTGAACATGGAGGAAAAATACAGAGAACTCCTGCAGGAGAAACTGCTGCAGTGAACACCACAGCAGCAACTTGGAAGAAGATTTATTTTCCAGCAAGACAAAAGAATCGAAAACAAAAGGTTGGCTAAAAACTAAATGTATTAATGTCCCAACTGAGAAGGCTGCTTCTGAGTGTCTGAGGACACTGCAGTGGGCCAGCCGTCTCCACAGTTTTTTATTTTTATTTTATTATTTCATACAGTTACACATCTTCCCTCTCTCCTTCTTTTTAAATCTTTAATACACACCTCCTCACACACAGGCTTTCATACAGAACTGACCTCACCTCAACACACTTCTTACATAATCATACATCTCGACTCTGCTTGTTATCACATTCATATTTAAAGCAATTTGCTTTTGCTTTTTAGCCTAGCGGAGGTCCAGACTTATTAATATCTTATGAGTCATGGTCCCCAGAGGATGAAGCCTACTGACTTTGGTGATCCCCTGACTTTTTCTCTAGCGCCACAGTGAGGTTGATATTCGTGGTTTTACGTGAACTATCTCAGCAACTATTTGATGGATTGCCATGTAAATTCTGCACACACATTCATGTTCCCTTCAGGATGACTTGTAATAACTTTGGTGATCTCTTAACTTTTCGTCAAGTCAAATTTTTACTTTTACATTTATGAGTTTGTTTTATCTGTAAAATAAAGCCGTGACCACAAAACAATGTTTAAATAAAACAAAATTTGAACTGTGTCTCCATCAAGTACAACATTTAATCACAAAAATGTAAAATAAAATGCAGCACTTTAACAAATATCCTTTAACAGGTTCTTATTAGATATTACAGCATTCATTTTTGTCTACGCTAGCAGCGAGGGATTGTTTGGGCCACCACCTTGGTCCAGACTGAAATATCTCAAAAACTATTTGATGGATTGGCATGAATTTTGGTACAGATATTCATGGTCCCCAGAGGATGAATCCTAATAACTTTGGTGACCCCTTGATATTTCTCTACCACCATCAGGTCAAAATTTTGATTCATCCAATACTTTTGGTTTACGACTAAAGACCTTCAAAATTAATGACTGCTGTAAATTCTGGAAATGAAAATATTTAGCGCTAATGTTAGCATGCTAACACGCTAAACTAAGATGATGAACATGATAACCATGCTAAATATCAGCATGTTAGCATTGTCATTGTGAGCATGTTACCATTTAGCACCAGCGTGCCTAAGTACAGCATCACAGAGCTGCTAGCATGGCTGCCTCCCATAAGTATCCTCAACATTGACTGTATGTTGGATATATGAAAGGGACTTTCAACCGCCTAAATCAGAATATAATGATATTAAATTTGGAGTTATAATGGGGGATTAAAAAAAGGGAAATTATGTACGATAGCCTGATTATTATGGCTAAACAATTTATCCACAGATGTAGATTTATTAGTGCCAGACCACTGTTCTTATAGTCTTCATGAATGAGTTAACAAATTTCAAGAAAGCACTGAAATGTAAAAAAACCAAACAAGCCTTGGACATTTACAAAAACATACATATATTGATTTCTGATTAGACTCTTTTATTTATTTTCCTTATTTATTGTTTTGTACTCAGTCTGTTGTACTGTTTGTACTTTGTTACCAACTTGATGTTGTAATGGCCAGACTTTGTTGATTTCATAAAGGTATTAAAAAACAAAACACAAAAAACATTGACTGTATGCATTTGTATGTTTTTCGTCTCAATTTCAGTTAATTTGCAATTAAATGTAATATTACACATTACTGTCTGTTTATCGCTGCTGGTGAACAAAAGTTTTACAGATCTCAGTAAAGTTTTGTTAAACTCTGATGAGGTTCATGATACAGGGACAACCCACACAGCTCATTATTTTTAATTACCTAATTACCTTTTCAGCCGGTTTCCGCTGACTTTGCTCACTTCTTCGCTGCCTTTTCCACTCGCAGAACAACACCGCCATTTAACTAAAGGCCATTTAGTTAATTGTGGAGACACAGACCGAATCGGCAGCTACATACATCGATTTTATCAATTTTCATCTTATCACAGATATATCGGTATATGCACGTGTCAGCCAATAAGCAACAAGTAAGAAAAGCGCAGCAGCACAGAAATAGAAATGTAAATCAGTTTACAGCACAAGCAGAAGCCAGAGAGGCCAATTTGTTTCACAGAATACCTGAGTCACAGATACCTGTCAGAATATAATGAGTTGCCATCAGCAGCTTTGCACTGTGAGCTTTTTTTAGGGACTAAATGCTCGATATCTCTCAGTTGACATTTACACACTTCCTATTCTTGCACAAAATAATCTCATACTAATGAGGAGATATAACAGCAACCAGACAAATAGTCTAAATAATAACCGTATCAAATCATTGCGATAATAATGATGTTGTTGTCTTTTGTATGTCTAATGAATCAATAGCAAATCTATTGTTGATATCTGATGTTTGGCCCAGCTCCTTTGTCTAAAACCAGCTCACTACTCACCCAAAATATGTTCCATCCCGATCGATGAAGTAGCGCCCTTCAGCATCACGTGGGATGTAATGGCGCCCGCTGAACATGGCGGCCAACATGGTGTCCTCGAATCGCCGCAGCGTGGACAGGCGAGTGGTGAAGTACATGCCCCCAACATTCAGAGAGATGACCTCTGGGAACTTTAAAATCAGAATGGAAATAAAACGGGTAAACACAGACATACTCGTGGCTGTAATGCTTTGTTACACACAAGAGAAAACTGCTTTTTTTTAACACTATCTATGGCTGGGTATTTTATGGAAAGCTGGAAAGTAAAACGGAACCAATTCATTCAAATCAATTCATAATATGTCTTATTTTGATAGTGAGGAGATGTGAATTTTTACTACAAACAAATACCTGTGAAATGTTCTTCACCACTGAATATGTTAAATAAATATTACTCAGTCATTTATTATTAATAAGAGGTTTGCTGTGAGGACGGAGAATTTGGCACACAGGTGTGTTTAATAAGTGACTGTTTCATTAATTGTTAACGAGGTAAAGGTGACAATTAATCGTGATATTGATTTCAGCCACTCCAAGTAGCACACCACATAAATAAACATTGTCTATGCTGCGAGAAAATAGGAAATGTACAAAAAAACATTTAATAAACAAGTTTACAAACAAGGATATTTAAAAAAATAATAATAATGGGTGTGTCTTCCAGCACAAGTTTTGTTTTTTAATTATTCATTTGTTCGTTTGTTTGTGTTAGGATATGAAGACTGGATATAAAGTAGACTAGTTTATGTTTAATGGACTTCAAATACGAATATTAATATTAATTAGTCTGTATTTATAGTTTTCACAACTATAACTGGAAGCACTGGTATTAAATCCACACCAGTAACTGAAAGATATACTGTACATCAGCTGCCTGTTTACTGTCAGTCACATTTTCCCTTTTTTTCATGAAAATAAATGTAGTGTAGATAAAAAGAAGTCTACTTGCTAAATATACAGTTTTTTGGCAACATGTGCTGTTTTTACAGTTTTATTTTTACCTATAATAGTAACTTTTTCTCATAATACCGTCAAATTGTTACTGTTTCTTGATGTTTTGTATAAACCTGATTTGTTACAAGATATTCTTGAACCTATTTGGTTCCTCTTTGCATATTGAATTGTTCTACTGGATGGTAGGTACCCACCTACAGTAGTTTATCTTTTAACCTTGTTTGTTTACAAACCTAATAAATCTTAATTTGAATGGATGCCAGGAAGGTGGCTCTTTCACAGGCTATATATATCTACATATGGTACCAGTGCTGTTTGTCCATGTTAATTTTACTTGATAATGGTTTGAGGACTGAAATGTCATTATTAAAGTGTGCAGGATTCTTTGATCTCTTCCCAAATTATAGGACTCGAAGGGCAATTAACTATGTAACCACTAGGATGCACTGTACTACAACCATACTAGCTGTTAGAGTGGTAGTTAATAGTTAACTCAACATCCCTCGCAGTATTTCTGTTATTTCACTGCAACATACTACAGGAGTTAAATGAAACAGTGCAGCTGTATCGGCACACAATGGACATCTAAATCTTGATTTATTTGTTAATGTAAATGGTGCCTAAATTGTTGTTATTGTTGTTTAATGGACTGCAAGCAGTCAGATGACAGGAAGAAACTGAATTTTTTTTAAAAACTGCTCATTTAATTCTTCTTTGGATTATTCAAAGAGGAAGTACGAGTCTCTGACTTCAGTGTCAGACCACAGAAATAAGAGGATTATTCTGCTGTAGCCATGTGCAGATCCACATATCACATGTTTGCTTATTAACACAAGTCATGTGACCCAACTGCCAGCCAATTATCAGCTCAACCAACCCCTGACCCCTGTACAAACACCCACTTACAGCTCATTTAGAGCAATAATTTGGTAGTAATCTTATATATGGGGGCACTGTGGTCATAATTATTGCAGTTACATGGAAGCTTAAACGGAGTGAATATGACAGTGACTCAGATTTACTGGGTTTTGATACTTTTCAGCTGTTATTTGAGTAATAAACCTGATGTTTACGTGGATAATTAAGTCTTAAAACCTTTAATGTTTGAAGGTAAATATTATGTCAGTATGTTTGGTGTTTGCTAGCTTCTTGTGTGCTGGTTGAACGTGTGAAACAGACCGGGTAAAGCGGCCTACCTCCTGCTCCTGTGTGCCCAGCGAGGAGCGGAGCGGCTTGCTGAGGGTGAGGCTCGGTGCTGGGGAGGCCGGCTTTCGGAACTCGTCCTCCGCAGAGTCCGAGCTGGACATGGCATCGCCCGGTTTCTCGGTGTCACCCGCGGCCGAGAATACCACCATCACTCTGGGTAGAGGCAGCGTCCGTCTCTCCTGAATGAACCTCCTCACCCGCGTAGTAGCGGCGGGCAGCGGGCTGAAGGACAGAGACTGGCGATCCCTGCTGCAGCCATCGGAACCGTTGGAACCGCTCGAGCCATTCTGCTGCATGCGCGCGGCGAGCCAACCGTTGGCACAAATCAGGGGATGATAGCACGAGCCACAGCGCGCGACTGTTAATAAACACAACAACAAGGCACGGGCAGAGGGTGGGGCGCGAGCAGCTACAGGAACACACCCCGCCTTCAGAGCGGAAGTAGTGAGGTTCCGCCTTCAATAATTAAAACTTAAAAACTACAGGTACGCTGGGTATTTAATCCGAAGTGGGTTAGGTTGGCCGTCGGAACTGGGCCCGTGCGCTCTTCGGTCATACGTGCTGTGACGTGTCAGACCGTCATCACGTCAAGGAGTGCTCTCGGTCGCGAGGGAATAAAATCCGCTATGAGATTAAATTTCAGGTATAAAAACGTTAAAATGGTCGTTATTTTACAAGAGTACAAAGTATAAAAATAAATATAAATATAAATAAATAAAATAAATATAAAAATAAGTGACAATAAAACAACAACAAATAAGTACTTAAAATATAATAATAATAATAATAATAATAATAATAATAATAATAATAATAATAATATATTTAAAAAGGAGCTTGAGAAAGATTTCCGTTTGAGGTGTTGTTTCTGCCTTCAAGAGCCTTAAACTATTTTTTATTTGTTTTTGTTCATGTTCAGTCACATCACAGTTTTAGCCGAATCTAATTTGTTAAAAATCCGCTCCGGACATGTTTTAAATTATGGAAAAACTGGATTATAATTCGTGTCTGCTGCAGGGACGTAGCACAGAATTCTGGGCCCCAGTCTCTGAGGCCCCCCATGATTATTATAAGCGCTTTTCATGGACTCCTCCACACCTGTGAACCCTGTAAATAAGCACCCTTTGTCCCTCCCGTCCTATGCTCCTGGTGTGATTGTTTTTCCACAAAAAAAGTTTAATTAACTGATTTAAAAAGTTACATCTGCTCATTTTCTCGCATTAAAAAATCATCAGCCTATGAATATGCAAATATTTTTCATTTTATCTACATGTTTTACTGGACACCAGTGGTGGAGGAAGTATTTAGATCCTTATTTAAATAAAAGTAGCAATACCACACTGTTAAAATACATGCATTTAAAACCTTACTTGACTCAAAGTATGTCAGAGTTATCAGCTAAATGTACTTAAAGCAGCTCAATGGAACTTTTCATTTTGTGTTGATTTTAGCTTATTTGGGTCATATAGAGGCATTAGTATTAAACTGAGACTGTTTCATAACCAGTTGAAAACTCCATAGAGTGCTTTTAAAGTATCAAAAGAAGATATGCTGAAAAATGGTCCCTGTCAGTGTTTTAGTACTATATTTATTTAGTTTAAGAAGTACTGTAGGAGAATTTTCTCAACCCATAAAGAAACACTTCAGTTTATCGGAAAAAAATCTAATTCAAAATCACCAAATTTGGACATACGTGGTTTTCACGGGACAGGAAGGGTATGAAAAATGGCAATCTGTAGCTACTCATTTATGTCCTTGTGCTGCTACAACAACTGAATTTCTTGAATAAACTTGACTTATTGACGTCGCCCAAAGGTTTGATCCCAGAACCCTCTTTTACAGTGAAAACCACTGAACCACAGAGGCGCCCCTGCAATGTGTTAAACTGAGTGAATTTGACTATTTGACCAAATATGTTTTCTATTTTTCTTCTGCTCTCTCCATTTCAAGGCTCAGATTTCTTGTAATTATACAATACAGGATTGTACAATAAAATGCAGCTGTAGCCCCTCCATGCTATATGCACAGAAAATGCATAAACACATTAATAAAGTAAGAGGTACAGCTGTGCAACAGAATCACAGTTTTTTACAAATCAATTAACGCACTCTCTCCAATTATTCAAGGTTCAGCACAAGATTTTTCACGCTACAAAGTAAATAAAGTAAATTTATCTGCTAATTTACACTGAATTTGAGAGAAACTGAAATGTAAAACTCAAACAAAACTTGTGACATAAAATTAAATTGTTTATTAGCCTGCAAAGGTCACTCTAATGTTTAAAGCCTCTTCTAACCCCCGGGGGTTATTATTTTATTACAGGGCTACTGTGAGCTATGATTAGCCTCGATGAAGCTTCAGGTATGAGCATTTGTCCGTGGCCCATACCCGCCCTGTGGCGACACATCCCCCTGTCAATACAATGGATAACAATAGAAGTTTTATGGATGATGGAGTTGGGTGTGAAGTGCTCAGTCTCTATAAGGCAGGAATACCTGAAATATTGATCCACCCCCAGTTTTCTAAACTTAGCCCAGGTGGCTGATGTGGTCAGGTCTATATAACTGCAGAGGGAGACTTGGACGTTATCTCTCAGGAAGTTCGTGCTGAGAAGCTCCTCGCCATGGTAAGACTGCCCTCCTTCTCCTTCACATCCTCCTGTATTTGTCTGTTCTCCTCACCTTGTTTGTTCAGGTGTCTTGTCTTGGGACTCTCAAAGAATATCCAGTTTATATCTGACACTTTAAACTCTACAGCCCACACAGAAGGATGGAGGTGTAAAGTTATTCCATCTTTGAATCCAATAGCTAACATTTCTATTCAGGTAATAAGACAGAGAGGTTACATTAACCATATCAAAAGCTAAACCATCACTGTCAACGTTTTTATTAGATATTCATATAAAATCAGCAGTGGTAGAAGAAGTACTCAGATCTTTTACTTAAGTAAGCAGCAATACCACAGTGTAGAAATAAAAGTAAAAGTCGTGCATTCAAAATTTTACAGTACGTATTAATATATTACATATATCAATACAAATTAGCATCTAAATATGCTAGATAAAGTCCCCAAACTGTGTATCAGAATTATATATATCATTGGATTATAATTATTGATGCGTTATGGTACATCACTTTATGTTGCAGCTAAATATGGGGTAAATTTTAATTACCTTATATACTGATCAATAAAGTCTTATCTTACATTGACATATAATTTATTTGTTGATTATGTTTTGTATTATTGATCTGAATCTGCAAAGTAACTAGTAACTAAAGTTATAAATAAATATAGTGGAGTAAAACGTACAATATTTCACTCTGAATTGTAAAGGAGCTAAAAAGGCAGAAAATGGAAATACTCAAGTAAAGCACAAATACCTCAAAATCATACTTAAGTACAGCACTTGAGTAAATGTACTTTACTTTCCACCACTGGAAATCAGCATGTGACCATTTTTTTCATAGTTAAGGTTAGGCATTTTGGTAAAGGATGTGTCTTCATAATTGAAAGATTGTCGTCACGGTTAAATAATGTAAATATTTAGATGCACACATGAAAAATGGAGGGAAAACTTGTGTTTTGTCCATTTTCACCTGTTTTTTTTTTTAAAGTTGCAGTGTGTTCTCTCAGGAATCCAACGTATAAAGACTAAACTTACAGCTCGGTGGGTGTTCTGCGTCTCATGTGACTCATGTCGGTGCCGCTGAAATGAAGCCAAATACATAAATAGATAAAGCTAAATGCCCTTGTTGGATGTTGCATTATCTTTTCACACTATGCAGTGAGCTAAACACACTTCCAATAAAGGTTGAAGACAGCGGATTACCTTTGAGGTTTTTACTGGGATCAGAAAATTATGAGATTCCAAGAACAAGAATACAATAGACCAAAGGTATTGAAAATATTAGTTACGTTACATTAAAAAAATAAAACTGCAAAACTTGCAGTCAAATATTTAGTTAAATTATCACCACTGAAAAGTCAACATTAAATTCTCGTTGGAAGTCACAGTAATTAATGTTGTAAACACACACATCAAGTCCACAAGTAAAAGTTAAAAGAGTAAAATACGCAACAGTTAGCCCAACAGTTGCTTAGTGTTGTATTAGCAGCCCATTAGTGCCAAACAGCTAGCACAGTGGCTAGCTGTTTTAGTGGTAAACTGATAATAGGAAAACTAAACTGTACAAAATCACAAAATAGCTGTCATAAAAGGAGTCCCTACAGATAATGTTCCAACAGGGGCATTTAGGGACAAGATAAAAGATGCCTTTTGCTTAGTCACAAATCTGACAAAATGGCGGACGTAACAATGTCAGTTAAACTGCCATGGAACTCTGCCGGTCACTGTTGCTATAGCAACGGAATGTTCAACTGAAACTACCTGCTGGTGGCAGAATAAAGGGATATAAGATAAATAAAATAAATAAATATATATATAAATAATAATAATAAAAATACTTATACATTAATGACAACAAGGCTCACTTTAATGTACAAGCAATCTGTCTCAAATTCTCCCATCAGGCACCGAAGAAGGCGAAGAAGAAGACTGTCGAGGCGGGCTCCAATGTGTTCAGCATGTTTGAGCAGTCGCAGATCCAGGAGTTCAAAGAGGCGAGATGACGTCTTGCAGCTACGTTTTTATAAGTCTTGTATCATAAATAATTTGTCTGAGCAAGCAGACCGTGATAGATTAAAGTAGTTTGTTACACCAGCTGTACACTTCTTGATCTATCATGCACGAAAAAACATGCACGATACTGCCTGTTGTTATGTCAATCTGAATTTCTTTGTTTAAACTAAAATAGGTCTTGAAGGATGAACATTACTGCAGCGGACAAACATTTTTTTCTACTCAATTCATAACTAACAAACACACAGACTAGTGCTGGAAAATACTTTAATTTTGTGCTGTTGCCCACAAATTGACATTTGATCATAACAAATGATGAGTTTATGGAATATGATACATTCTTAAAGATTAAACTAGATTAAACAGTATATAAAACCTTTTTTATATTAGCTCCTTCACCAACTAGAGCATTTAAATGCTAATAATAATCATTCATAATAAATAATACAACACTATTTTACTGTTAAAAGTACCTCTATACTTTTACTTGCGAAAAAGTTTGAATGCAGGACTTCTACTTGTCTACTTTTAATTGTGTTAATGTTACTTTCACATGAGTAAAAGTAAAGTCTCCCACCACTAATATAGTTATTGCAGTATAAGATTATAATTTATTTCCTGAATATTGGTGTAGAAAATACAACTGCAGAAAAATGAATTTTCTGTGTGTCTTTCACTCCAGGCCTTCACCATCATGGACCAGAACAGAGATGGTGTCATTGACAAGGGGGACCTGAGAGACACATATGCTGCTCTGGGTGAGCTGCCTCGACTGTAGCTTACTGTAGACTACAAATCCGGTCCAATGGGCTGCTGTTATTCACTTCAGCTAAGAAAACAGCATCATCTTTGGTGTTTCTTTTGATGTTTGTACTTATTTGGTCAGAATTAAAAGGGGAAGACATTTTGGTAAATATGCTTGTTTGCTTTCTTGCTGAGAATTAGATGAGAAGATTGATACCACTCTCACAAGCTGTACGCTAAATATGAAGCTATAGTAAACAGCAGGTTAGCTTAGCTTAGCACAAAGACTGGAGACAGAGGGAAACGGCTAGCCTGGTTCTGTCTAAAAGTAACAAAATCTGCCTACAAGCACCTCTAAGCACTATATTAACATATTATATATTGTTTATTTAATCTGTACAATAACCAAAAATGTAAAAATCTGTAACAATTTGTGGGTTTTATGGGGGTTCTGTGGGAGACTATTTCTTGGCCTGCTTTGGATTTGCGCTGCAGGGGGTAGATAATGAATCAAATACAACATTGAGAGCACAATAATGCAAGTTAAATGAGTCCCTTTACTCATTTTTCTGTAAAGTAACTGAAACCATCAACACCCACAAAAACACCTCACACAGTGATTTCACAAATTGATTTCTTCACTCTGCTCAGTCATTATAATTTGAGGGAATTTGCTGCTGTGGTGAGGACTTGTGAAACAGGGAGACAGATCTTTTCTCAATGAATTGCGGTCGTACCATGACTTTCAGCATAGCAGCAAAGTGTTGCATCCGACTGCAGTGACCACTCTGTCTGCTCTCTGTGCAGGTCGTCTCAATGTTAGCAATGATGAGCTGGATGAGATGATGAAGGAGGCTTCCGGCCCCATTAACTTTACCATCTTCCTAGCTATGTTTGGAGAGAAGCTCAAAGGTTAGTCAGGATGTCGGTGAGCTACAGCTACATTTAATGACATGACAAACATAATAAACTATATAAACATGTGAAGCGTCGAGATTCTGCTGACCTGTTTCAGCTGGATTTGAACCACTGCAGGCTGACGAGAGCAGCGCATGGGCCAAATCATTTTTAATTACCAGTACATAACTCTATTTTCTCACTTTTTTTGATATTAAAGCTGTGTTTGTGAAACATCTTGCATTGTTTAGGAACTGACCCAGAGGAAACCATTCTCAACGCATTCAAGATCTTTGACCCTGAAGGAAAAGGTGTCCTAAGAGGAGACGAGTATGCATTTTCTTCATTTTCTTCACTACAAGACTTACAGTCTATAGTCATGTCGAGCTAAATGCTAACGTCAGCATGTTAACATGTTCACTATCACAATGCTAACATGTTGATGTTTAGCAGGTATAATGTTTACCCTGTTCACCATCTAAGCACTAAACACAAAACAGAGCTGAGGCTGATGGGGATGTCATTCATTTTGAAGGTATTTAGTCATAAACTAAAGAATGTGACCTGATGATGGCGCTAGAGAAAAGTCAGGGGGTCATCAAAGTCTTTAGGGTTCATCCTTTGGGGACCATGAATATCTGTACCAAAATTCATGCCAATCCATCAAATAGTTTTTGAGATATTTCAGTCTGGACCAAGGTGGTGGACCAACCAATCCCTCGCTGCTAGTGTAGACAAATATGAGTGCTGTAATATCTAATAAGATAAGAACCTGTTAAAGGATATTTCTACAATTATTACTGGTTAAAGTGCTGCATTATTGATGGAGAGACAGTTTGAATTTTGTTTTATTTTGCTTTTGTGGTCACTGCTTTATTTTACAGATTTAAAAAGCTGTATATATCGTTCAAAATATAGCAGCACTTTGAACAATTACGTTATAATATACAGTCGATGATGGGAGATACTCGTGAGCTTTGGGTAGTGACCGAAAGAATGAGAGTTCCTCTGTTGGGTGTCTGGGCTCAGCCTTAGAAAGGGGGTAAGGAGCTCAGACATCCGGAGGCTCCTTCGCAGTTCAGGTATCTGATCAAGATCCTCCTGGGTGCCTTCCTTTGGAGGTTTTCTGGGTATGTCCAACTGGTAGCAGACTGGAGGTAGACCCAGAACACACTGGAGGGATTATATACCTCATCTGGCTTGGGAACACCTCGGAATCCCCCTGGAAGAGCCGGAAAATGTTGCTGGGGAGAGGTACGGAAGTGCATTGCATTGCAACAAAATAAGACACCGCTCTTCGTAATTCTGAGTTACCATCTCGTCATTACGAGATCAGGATCTCAGGCTACAGGATAAGACAGTGGGCAATGATGGCGCTATCGCATTTAAACTGCTTTTATTTCCTTCTCTGCATGACACACTGGGAAATATTAATGTTACTTAATGTGGCATTAATATTAGTATGTGAACACTGCGTAGGCATCTCATGTCGCTGGGGTTGTTCAGGCGAAAAGCCCAGTCTGACCTGCTGGAAGTCGCTTTCTTCCTGCAGGAGCAGTTAAACCAATACGGGATGCTTCATGGATATAAATTCATGCATTTGAAATGCATGCAGTGGTTCTACTGAGAAAATCTGTGGCCAGTATGTGGCGCCTTTTTTTCTTTTTTGAATGCAATGCGCTTCTGTAGAGAGGGACACCTGGACTACCTTGCTTCAGCAGTAGGAAAAGGATGGATAGCTATCGTTCATGTAAAAGTTGCAATTCTGTGTTGTGCCACAGATTAATCAATAAGAATTTTAAAATTTTCAAAATTTAAAGGAAAAAAAAAAGTCTCGATTAAAGAGCAAGTAACAAAATTAACAAATTATCATTTTCCTTTCACAGCATCAAATACCACCTCATGTCTCAGGCCGACAAGTTCACCGAGGATGAGGTAATGCACATCCATCATCTGTCACTCCCTCTGACAGAATGATTCAGGGATCCCAGCATGATTAAGGGGTTTTGTAAGAAACAAACCAAAGGAGAAACTGCATGACATGCTGTGTTGTGGCGTTGTGATAAACCATAGATCAAATATTGGGATACTCTTGCTGAGCCCAGTTCTAAACCACTGCAACCATAAAAAAAAACAAAACATTGCATTTCCTGTAGCTGCTTCACAATAAAACCTTCCAGCTGGTTCGCCAGTGGAAAACTTTCAATGTGAAGCAGCAGCAGGAAATGTTCAGTTGGCATCAGCAGTAACTTATGTGATACAGCTGAAAGTGATTCTGAAACTGTGGACAGGAATGAAGGAGTGAAACTGAACTCCAAACCACAGAGATACAGTTATTCAGTTGTGCACTGATAGGTGAACACATACAGTAGAGGTTTCTTCTTAGTTTCTTTCCAGTCACCAACACAGCCACACATGCACTGATACGACTGTTATTACAAGCAACTGAGTCAAAAAAACCCCATTACCCTCCATCTTGTTATCCCAAGACGGAGATCGTACATTTCTGACAGTGACGATATCTCTCACTTCTTAAGTACAAAAGTGTCAACAAGCCGCCAAACGCCTGCAAATGTAGCATCGCTGGGAGTTACATCTACTTAAAATCCCAAATGAACACGAATACAATTGACCCAGCAGCTATAAACGGTTTGTATTTAATTTCACTTTTAAACCACTCCAAATACATGACACTGCAAAAGCAGCTTGTTAATTAACACGTTATATCACGTTTATTTAATTACTGACCTAAATGAGAGAGTTATTTTCCTTTGGAGAAAGCCAGGCTAGCTGTTTCCCCTTGTTTCCAGTCTTTATGCTAAGCTAAGCTAACTGGCCATAGCTTCATATTTACTATACAGATATGAGAGTGGCATCAATCTTCTCATCTAACTGTCAGCAAGAAAGTGAATACGTGCATTCCCCACTGCTGAACTGCTGCTTTAAGAACCATGTTGGAGTTATAAATTGGGAACTGTACTTCGTTGATGATATCTTGACATTTCAAACATGCATGGATCAAGCGTATGGTTACCTTGCTTCCTTGAGTTCCTTGACTATCACTTGAGTTTTTACTCTTATCCTATTTCCTTTCCTTTAGGTAAACCAGATGTTCACAAACTTTCCCCTGGACGTTGCCGGAAACCTGGATTACAAGAACCTGTGTTATGTTATCACCCATGGAGAGGACAAGGAGCAGGAGTGAAAACAGTCAACAGCAACCCTCAGATCACCTGTCAATCACATCACGTTTTGTCTTGTTTCACCCACAGCTTTAACAATAAAAGTTTCATAAGAAACCTGTGTTCATTTCTACTGTATGAGCTGGTTTAAGTTGCATTTGCAATGATTTGATAAGAGTTTTTTTTTTCACTTAACATCATACATGCAAAATAATGAACAACTACGCCTGATAGATGTAGCAGAGTCAAATATTTTCTTCTAAAATTGGAGTAGAAGTATAAAGTAGCATAAAATATATAATCTCAAGTACAGTACAAGTACCTCCAAACTATTCTTAAATACATTATTTGTGTAAATGAATTTCCACCACTGAGATGGACAGTTTTTTTTGTGAAGAAACAGCAGTATTTTAATGATAACAATACAGTTATGGGATGTCTAACTCAAAGGAATACAGTTGGCATCAGTGCTACCTTAGGTAGAGAGCAGTAACTACATAAACAATGAAGCTGAGGGTCTGTTTGAAGGCCAAACTGTATATAGTTTAACAAATATACTGTATACACAGATCAGCCACAACACTAAAACCACTGACAGGTGAAGTGAATAACATTGATTATCTCGTTACAATGGCACCTGTCAAGGGGTGGGATATATTAGGCAGCAAGTGAACATTCAGTTTTTGAATTTGATGTGTTGGAAACAGGAAAAATGGGCAAGCGTAAGGATCTGAGCGACTTTGACGAGGGCCAAATTGTGGTGGCTAAACGACTGGGTCAGAGCATCTCCAAAACGGTGGGTGTTATGAGGTGTTCCTGGTATGCAGAGGTTAGTACCTACCAAAAGTGGTCTAAGGAAGGACAACCGGTGAACTGGCAACAGGGTCATGGTTGCCCAAGGCTCACTGATGCTCGTGGGGAGCGAAGGCTAGCCCGTCTGGTTTGATCCCACAGAAGAGCTACTGTAGCACCATTTGCTGAAAAACTTAATGCTGGATATGATAGAAAGGTGTCAGAACACACAGTGCATCGCAGCTTGCTGCTTATGGGGCTACGTAGCCGCAGACTGCTCAGAGTGCCCATGCTGACCCCTGTCCACTGCCAAAAGTGCCTACAATGGGCACGCGAGCATCAGAACTGGACCATGGAGCAACGGAAGAAGGTGGTCTGGTCTGATGAATCACATTTTCTTTTACATCATGTGGATGGCCGGGTGTGTGTGTGTCATTTACCTGAGGAAGAGATGACACCAGGATGCTCTATGGCAGTGGGTCTCAAACTTTTTGGTGTCAAGGACCCCCAAATTGATACACATCAGGCCGCAGACCCGTATTTGTAGTCTCAGGGATCCCTGTCTGATAAGACTTAATTATTCCTTAACTGTCTATACTGTAGATTGGCAGATTAACAGTGAAGAGTGTGAAACCTATGAACAGAATAATCATTCTTATACATTCCCTCAATGGGCTAACTTTTAGTCAATGAAATAACAGTGAAATTAAAATTTTCCCCATTTTTCTGGGGACCCCCTTAAGGACCCCTGGAGGTCCTCGGACCCCAGTTTGAGAACTGCTGCTCTATGGGACGAAATCAAGCTGGCATTGTTCTGCTGGGAAACCTAGGGTCCTGGCATTCATGTGGATGTTACTTTGACACGTACCACCTACCTAAACATTGTTGCAGACCAAGAACACCCCTTCATAGGAACGATATTCCCTGACGGCAGTGGCCTCGTTCAGCAGGATAATGCCTCTAAATTCCCCAGATCTCAATCCGATCGAGCATCTGTGAGATGTGCTAGAAAAGTCTGCTCTATGGAGGCTCCACATCGCAACCTACAGGACTTAAAGGATCTGCTGCCAATGTCTTGGTGCCATATACCACAGGACACCTACAGAGGAGTCCATGCCTCGACGGGTCAGAGCTGTTTTGGCGGCACAATGTTAGGCAGGTGGTTTTAATGTTGTGGCTGATCATTATAAGTTTATATATCTTAATTTTATGCTCTTTTTGCTTATTATTAATAATTGTCAGCTCTTTAGAAAACATTGAGTTACTACTCTCTATGTTTGGAGCATCTAACATACACAGGAAAAACAAAGAATCTACTCTGCTAAGCTAGGCTAGTTAGTGTTTATCTAGATAGCTTTTAGAAGGACTACCCCCCCCCCAAAAAAAAGTACAGTCAGATGTTGGAGCATCAAAATTCATTTTTCAATTAGACAAAACAAGGAAAAGTGGGTGAATTAGGTGTAGCTAAATCTATCTCAACAGCTAACTAGCTGGATTGTAGTCACTGCAGTTTGGTTTTTGCCTGTTTTGTAGTTCTCGTGAAATTTTAATGCTGTTTTTTTCACATAAGTTATACATGTCTATAGTATGATATTTTTCATGGNAGCAGTGGATCAGAGTGATGTTTTTGTGTCCACTTCAAACCACACAGAGACTGTAGATGTGTGTTTTGGGGAGGTCTTCTTCGTCTTGAGTGTGACGGATGTGGGGAGGTGTTGAAAGAGGAAGCACAGCTTGTACTGCCGCATCTGTACTGCTGAAAACTGGAGAAGAATGAAGGCAGCCGGACCACTGACGGTAAAACACCACAACATATCAAATACGAGATCTTATGTTTGTGTGTTAAAGCATCATATTAGCTGTAGTTGATGCTAATATCATCTTAAATGTGTGTATTTGTGTTTGAACTATAGTAGGAATGATAGTTCTGTTTTCAGCAGCTCACTTCTGGATGGTCGTGGAAAAATGTACCACCCAGACAAACACATGTGACCAGTGACATTAAAAAGCAAAATCAGATATGTAATCACACTACTGAGTGTTTTTGTAGAAGTTTGAACTTTTTTAGTATGTTTATTTGTCCACAGACAAAAAATATTTAGTTTGGACAAACATAAA
>NTHP01000598.1:116032-134759 GCA_003416845.1 Oplegnathus fasciatus
AAGTGCTGTACTTAAGAACAGTCTTAAGGTATTTGTACTTTATATGAGTATCTTAATTTTAAGCGACTTTATACTTCAACTTTCTACATTTCAGAGGGACATATTCTAATTTTTACTCCACTAAATCTATCTGATTTTATTAGAAGATTAAAACTGTACATACAAATCATGTGAGCAGCTCATAAAAAATATTCTTATAGATTAAACAGCCAACAGTTTATATGGTTACATTTTACTCCACCTCAACTAGAAACACACAAAAAAGCATTAACATGCACCTTAATTAATGCATTAGTAATAATAGTCCAATGATATGACACTATGGCTGGGTTGTACCAACAGGGATTCATTTTGAACCCTATTAAATCATAGTTTAACTTTAAATTATGTTGCACCAAACTTTAAAACTAGTTTTAAATGAGAAAGATTACATTTAAACCTCACTTTAAACCTCAGTTTAGTTTTTATTAACTCAGTTGTGCCAAAACTTTAATCTCCAATTTAAAATGTGATCCAGTATTAACTTTAAACTTACACTTGTGGAGGTTTAACTTTTAAAATGGCTGCCTTTTTGAGATGGATTGAGCAAAATAATTAAGTTCTTCGAAGAAAGAACTCCAACCCAACTGAGTTTTATGATGCTGCTGAAGATACCGGCTCAGCAAGGAAACTGTTGAAGATTGGCCCAACATGGCAGTGAAAGAAATGCAGCTGTACCACCAATGCTCCAACTCCTGGTGGCCCTGAGATTTTAAGCCACCGCATGTTTCCAGAGGGTGGATGGGGACCTGTTTGGCCGACTGTCCGCCGAATTATCAGCAGAGTGTAGGGCAATAGCAAGTCTGAAGAAGAAAGTTAATGGTTCCCCCTCTCCCAACAGCATGCAAATTTATTTTATATTTATTTATTTTAATTTGGGTAAGCGAGCATCTCCATATTTATTAAACTCTATTTAATTTTGTTTTACATCAATAAACTAGGCTTTATTAAACAGAGATTTATTCATTTTAAACCTAGTTTTGCTAAACTCTGATTAGAACCAATCTTAGATTAAATTAATCTTTGTTGGTGCAACCCAGCCTATGAAAAAGGGGCATTCTGTTGCCTAATGAGTACTTTTACTTCTGATGCTTCAAGTGAAATTTGGTGATAATACTTGAATGAATGAATACTTTTACTTGTAATGCAGTATTTTTATAGTGTGGTATCGCTGCTCCTAGATCTCGATACACTTTAGGAGGGTTCAAGGAATGGAAACTCCAAGCTGACCGCATGTTTTCGTTGAAACCCCAAATTAATTACAGTGCAAATACTTTGTACGTCAATAAAGTACTTCATGTGTGGGCAGGTGAGGGAGGAAGTAGAAGAAATAACGGGGGACAAATTCGTGTTTAGGAAGGAATGAGACACTGACACTGTAAATACTTTTTAAATTACCCAGTACATAATACATAATTACAGTGTACAGAGAGGAGTGTACGAGAAACTTATAAAGTAGTTATAGTTTAATTAATAAAAAAATTAAGATATATAAAATGGCTCAGGTACAGTGGAGTCGGAAAAAATGACACCGCAAGACGTTTAAATATAGGTTGCTTAATACTTAAGGGGATAAAATATGAATTATAGTAAAGACCTATTGTGAGGTACATTATGATTTGAGATTCAAAGGTTTTATTTGTCACGTTCTCATTGAAGAGGTGCAGTGACATGCAGGGATGCATACTCTTAACGAGAGGCTAGTGTGCAATAAAGAATAATAGTTAGAATAACAGTAAAAATAAATAAAAATTAAAAGATAAAAAATTAGGCTTGGCTACATACAGTGTGTCTCAGTTATAAATTGTATGAATGACATAAGTATGGCTTCTGTTTTAGATACACTCAGCTGCCAGTTTATCAGTGACACCTGGCTAAAATTAATGCAGTCTAATACAACAGTCCTGCAATAAATCCTACTTCCATGAAGGTTATAATGTTGAAACTGATTTAAAGAGGTGTTAATTCAACTTTATGGTCATTTTGAAGAATGTAGCTTGTGGGGCTGTTGTACTGTGTTATACTGAGAGGTGTTTCTAATATTTAGACAGTCAATAACAGTATTGTCATACCCTTTAATTATTAAATCAGTACTCTGTAGTTTAGAAAAAGTGTAAAATACAGCGTAATTTAAGTTATTACCTCCTAGTTCCCTCACCTCTTGTCTCCTCCTTATACCAACATGTTTCAGTACTGATACGCAGTAAGTATTTTATTGATACCCTTCTCTAAAGAAGACAAATACTGCACTTCAGCAGAGGCACACGAAGCCATGTTTCTCTGCAGCAGGACCTGTAAGTAACATGAAATCACAAAGGAAAATGTGATGCAGTCTGACAGAGAGCTGTGACTGTGGAAAGGTTTACTTTCCAGTACAACTACGACCCGAGACGTAAAACCACACAGGGCTTCAAAACAACAGTGTTAATGTCCTGGAGTGGGCAATAAGAGTCCAGACCTCCGTCCAAACCAGAATCTGTCACAGGACTTGAAAAACGCAGTTCTCATGGTGTGAAATAAGGGAAATAACTAATTTGTACACACAATTAAACAAGTCATGCTGTTGAATGAATAATTCATGAGTTAACGTGACACAGCATTAAACAGTACTGTTGTCATTGTTTAAGGGTAAGTATGTCTGTGCAAAATCAAAACAAAACTGCATTAAATCTAAGTTGCGCATTTAGATTGCACTGTCCATGGTCACTTTACAGGAAGAGACAGGATCACTGACAGCCCTTCTACATATGTAAAAATGTTAACAATATCACTTATTCCTACATTCTGTCAATTCGTGCACACAAGTAATTGATTCAAGAGCAGAAATGAGTAATTTGAGAGTACAATTTATTAATTCATATGCACAAATTTGGGTTTTTTTTTTGGGCTATGTACTCATAAAACTTGACAAAGACAAACAGTTTTGTAAAGAAAAACGAGGAAAAACTGCAGTGTTCAGACGTGCAAAGCTGATGTATCCACATAGACTCAGGGATGTAACTTCTGTCAAGCTTCTATTAAATATTTTTTAGAAGTGAGTGAATACTAACGCAATCAGTCCAGGCCCAGTGAAGCACTGTTTGTGGTTAGCTGGTTAACTACTGAAGCTTTTGCTCTCTTTCCTCTTTGCACTGTGCCTGGCATTTTATTCTGCCTGGCATTTTATTCTGCCTGGCATTTTATTCGAAGGATTGTACATAATTTAATTAAATTAAGAGTTACTGAAGGGGTTTGTATCATCATTTGTATCATCGACTCCTGTCTCATAACTGTCTGCAAACTATTCCTCCTTTATAGAGCAGTTTATACTCCTACAGAGGAGGTTGAATGGTGCAACACTGCTAATGGGATACGTTAGCTCCCTCCATTTTGGACTCTCTGGCTCTCTGAAGTGATCATGATCCATTGAACTCCATTGATTGAACTACAAGATTTTACCGTTTTAAATGCTGGTGTGACGGGGCCTTTTTTGTGTTTTTATACTTAGATTTACTACAATTTAGATCAAACTGTGGAATCACTTTTTTCTGTAAATTAGTGTCATAAATCCTGATTATATCAGTGGCTTTGATATCACCAACTTCAGATCTGAGACATGCGGTCCATCTCACTCTCTTCACTATCTTCACTATCTTATAGGACTAATTTGCTATTTATTCTGGGTGAATTACTTTAAACCTTTTCAAAAACATGCTGACTGAGCAGGTGCTTTAAAAAAAAGAGTCTGTGCTGAAGAAATGTGGTGGGTCAACAGCAGGGATCTCTTTAGAAACACAGCTCTTAGGTCTGAGATAGAGTGGACGTTGGGTCTTTATTTAAATTGCATTCGACTCAACCGAGAGTAAAACTGGACTCTGTAATAGACCAGTCAGGCCAGCATATCTTTGTGAAACCAGCCCCTGCAGATATTAATAAAAAAGCTGCTTGGGTGAATTAAATCAATTTCCTGAGCTCAGTGTCTAAAATATCTGACTCTTTTTTTGCTTTGGGATGTGCAATGCTCCTTAAATGGCAGCGTATGTACTTGCAAGTCCCCTTTACAAACGGCAAATTGTGTTTCAGTTTTGTTTTGGCCAACCACATCCTGTGGTTTGCCCTGTCTTGTTAACAAGAAAACAGCAGCTACCTCCACCATGACAGAGTTAATAACTGTCTAATCTTGACCAGTGAAGACTGAGGTTATATAATCTCATCATCTCTTTTAATTACATACAAATAACCTTTAACATTTGAGCTGGTTGTCTGTTATTTAATCTATTCAACAACTTCGTCAGTCCGCTTTGAGAGTTACATCATAGTTGGTTATCTCTGTCTTTTGTGTGTCTTTCAGGTATGATAGGAAACTCCAGTCTGCTGGCTGCAGTCGTGACTGTTGTGTCAGTGTTGTCGCTGAGTCTACTGTCTCTTTTCTGTCTGCGATGCAAAAGGAAATCCAGTAAGTGCATTTCTCAGAGGAGGGACCACTGTGTGATCTGTACACGCTGAAGTCGAGGAGGTAGATAAGAGCGACTCAATCTGAGTCAAATTTGGGCTGGTTTTTGGCTGTTTTAACTTCATGCATGTATCTTTTCACACTAAACTGTTTCTACTGCTTTTTGGTAACGCTTTAGATTAAGGCCTGCAATTAACATAGTGTGATTCTCTCCAATTTAGTGTATTTTTTTGTACTAGTCAAGTCAATAACCCTGCCTCAAGGGGCTTTACAATCTGTACAGCATACAACACCCTTAATCCTTAAACCCCGGATAAGGAAAACAGGGAAATAATGGAAGTACCCTCAGGAAGAGCAACAGAGGAGGGGTCCCTCTCCCAGGATGGACAAACAGGAAGTAGATGTCATGTGTAAAGAACAGACCAACCAGTATGGTGTCCCTGTATAGTACAAGTACACGTAGGTACGAGAGAACAAGATGTGAAGTTGTGGAGACCATTACTGAGCAAAAAGCCGGAAGTTTGGGATAAGACAGGAAAACGGACCAGCGAAGTTTCTTACCTTCAGCCTCAGTGATCCGAGTTCAATTCACAGAGGTTTCTACCAGCAATGTGCAGTATTTAACAGGACAGGACGGTAACATGCCTACTAGAACTGAAACTTGAACCCAGTTACCTGACCCGCCCAAACAGAACCATGAAAACCTTAATCAAGCTTTAGTTGCTTTGATTAAATACTGAAATATGTTGTCATTGAATGTTTTGCATTATATTATGTTGACAAATCGTAGAAATGGGGATTATGGCGCACATTTTCAAATAGTCTCCCCCGTCAGCGTGTTTACATGACAGGTGATGGAAGTAGTTCAGAGTCCAAACCCTGCTTACTTTCACACCTGCAGCCAATCACTGCATAAATTGGGCCTGATTGTGGGTTTCAAAAACATGCAAAAATTGTTGGGTGCAGCCCCTCAACTATCAGGTCAACCACAGGTCAGGCTTCCATCCAAATTTAGAAACTTGCAAAAGAAAATACAAATTACTGTGTGTTTCCATCCACTACAGTTTCTCTGAGAATTAGGATTTGGTTCATTGAGATAAACAGTTACTGGCACCAATTCTTCAAGTGACGTTAAACTATTGCAGAAGAAGAGGAAACAACAAGATGGCGCAATTAAAACACCAGTCAAACCTCAAACGAACAGAGCAGAAAACATGATGGAAATGTGATATTTTTGTTTGTTTCATGTTTTAATGTGAGGAAGGTTACAGCCTCCTCATCGTTCCACACAGATCTGATGGTTTAGTCTCTTCAGAGGATGTTTAAGCCACATGCTTCATGTACGTCTTGATTTATTCGCTAAGTGTGTTTCCATTGCACTTTGTCACGTTTTGTTTCTATCAGCACAGCGACCTTTCCACCTCAGCCAACAGTAAAAAGTTTCCACTCAGGTTTTTTTTATATGCAAATAAAACAGGTGGATAGAAACATGCTTCGTTTGAAGCATATAGCATATACAGTATATCGAAAGCTGAAAAAGTGATCAGACCACAAATATTTTCGGGTTTCTACTTGTAGCTCTTTGAAATGTCTGTGCAGTCTGGTGCAGCTTAGTTCAAAGCGTTGAATATCACTGAAGGCTTGTTAAAAGCATCACAAACCATTTCACTGCTTTGTATTTCTTGCAGAGGTCATTCGCGAGGAGCATCAAATATACAACCCCCAGACTTTGTGAGTATTAAGTATTTGTTCCACGTTCTCTCTTTGCAGAGACCTTTGATCGTCTTATCTATTGGTTATAATAACATTTTACTTGTCAAGTTATTGGCTGAGATCACTAAAAAGTAGACAGACGGTTCACGAAACACGACAGATGATCAGACAGATTGCAAACAAACCCCAACGTTAGCCGAACTATAATATACAGTATATATAACATATATATCTAACATATTTGGAAGAGAAATAAAAGACGAACTGTTATCCAAACCGTTCCGTCCATCCCAGTTTACCAGTTTATGGATGTATTATGAGAACTGGATGAAAAACACCTCTGGTACCTGCTTATGTGTACTGTGAAGTTCCATGTAGTAGATTGTTTAGTTTAATATATAATTATAGAGCATATTTCAATTATTTCATAAAAATGACATTAAAATGCTATCTTTACAGCCAACGTGGGGGAAGTATGTTTGCTGTGACGCAATCAAAACCAGGTAAGTAAATCAACCACAGCCTCAGATTCTGTTTCATCCACCTGATTTCTGCTCATTGTTCACTTTAACTTTGACATCTTTTTGCTCTTTTATTTTTCAGTCACCAGAGCCAATCAGATAACTCCAACCACAGTGTATGTATATAATGATACACATCAGCTTATCTCATTTTATCACAGCAACACACTGATTATATTGTAGCCTGTGGCACAGAAGCACTTTGATGGAGCTGAGCTAACAGTTATTGAGCTAAGCTATAGGGAATGGGAATGTGTCGTCATCAACAGCAAGTCGCCCATCACCGCCAATCTAACCAGGTAGTCTCAACCTGTTCAACTGGGTTAAACTTCAGTTTCAACATGGTCGGTAAACACTGTTGTATAGTTGGCTGTAACTGCCAATCGCACGACCAACAAACAAAAAAAAGTAGATTGTGGGTTTACTTTTCATTCTTTCCCAACATAGACCAGGTAGCCAACATCGCTAAGAGGTGCCCAATGGTTTGAGTGGCAGCTGCGAGAAGGAGTAACACAAAAAACTACAGTGAATAAGATTAAAAACACGAAATATCACAGTATACAGTCAGACACAAAGGTAGGCTGACGTTTGGCATTTCATTTTGCTCGACTATTTCAGTATTTGGCATTAGGCTATCTGAAGGTCCTGTACCCACCCGTTTGTAAATTGGACATGGGCCTCCAAAGATTTAAAATTTTTTAATTGCTGACGGGTGTAGGCGCCAACGGCAAACACCAGATAGGCGCCAACATCAGTGACCGTAATGGGGGTCAAGCTGTCAACGTCCTTTGACCATCGTACGTATCATCAACTAATTTCAATTTTGTAATATGTCGCTCCTTTGCCTCTGTTGAGATCTTCCCTTTATATGGGCATTTGTCTTTCACGTGTACTTTATACATTTTTGATGATGAACGATTGACATGACAAATGACCGGTGACCGTAGCTACGTACACTATCCTCCAAAGATGGCACCGCTGCCCCAGAATGCTCCGCAATTCCCATTACCTATAAGCTAAACACACCTTACTATCCCCATCTTTGTAGTTAACATTCAGACGTCGAGGTGATCCTCTAACTCTGACTGTCTTTGTTTTTTATGCTGTACATTTAATTTCATAGATTCTTGTTGGCATGTGATATTAATACAAGTAATTTTTCCAACAATACACGCATTGTGCTGAAAGATAGCTTGTACAGTGTGTGTCTGCTTGGATTTGGAAGTTTGGTTCAGTTGAATTTTCCAGCCCCTCGCTAACTGTGACAAAATAGACAAGACTCTGAGGTCTGTTACGTATGTTAACACCACCACCACCACCACCCAGGACGGCAAACAGTTGTGGTTTTGTTGAGCGGCAGCTGGGCCCCCCTCGTAATGAGGGAGGAGCAGAGTGTAGTGGGCTGACTGGGGTGTTTGGTTTGACCAAGTCCTGTATGTAGGAGGGCCTGAGCCATTTGCAGCACAGTAGGCAAGTACCAGTGTCTTGAATCAGACTCGAGCAGCCACCGGTAACCAGTGCCTGGTGTGGAGGAGTAGTGTAGTAAAACCTCTTTGGCTTATGTGCTAATTTTGTGCATGCTCGCCATCTTTTCAGTCCAGTATCTTATTCTTATAATACATCCATGCCTCTCACACAAAGCTGAACACTACAGTCCTGTTTTCAGTTTGTTACTGACATCTGTGGGAGATTCAAAATATGACACAGAGTAAAACAAATATAGAATAAATAAATAATAAACTAATAATAAATAAACTCAAAGCTTTGACTTCACAGAAAACTACTAATTTGTGTGTTTTTCAGTGAAACTCGTGAGGATTTCCCACCAGGTAAGCTCATCGTGTTTTTTTATGAAAGGTTTCAGTTTTAAAACAAAGAATTGAAGTTTATTCTAATGTCAAAGATTTACAACAGCAGTGGCTTTTATTGTGCATTAATCTGAGGTGAGAGGAGGTCTAAGAAGTTTAATCACCGTGTTTTACAGACGCAATTGATGAACAGTCAGACTATGAAAACATCACAGATGGTAAGTTTACATACACTAGTGCAATGCCCGTTCAAAACGTGCCTGTTCAGAACGGGCCGGTTGCTTGGCCTTTGGTATTGCTACTTGCAACAACTTCACACTCGACACTGCACCCCTTTAGGTCCTCAGCAATACATCTGCCAAGTGTGAAGTCTATGGGATGAACTGTTGTTGATATAATCAAAGGACAGACAGACAGAGACTCCCTCCATTTATAGTTAGATAATACACAATAAATACACTGAATTAACATTTATATCAAGTATTTGTAATATTTTGCACATATTCATCATTATATAACTGTATTATTGCTGCGTACGTGATGTAAACTTTATATTGTGCTGCTGCAGCTCAAACAGGAAGTCTGGAACACACATACGTGTAAGTATTTAAGCTCTTTTTACACACTTTATCTTTGAAAATAAAAAAGATAGAAAATGAATGTATACTTCATGGAAACATTTAGGTTCTTTTTATACCACTTTATGTTTGAACCAAGAATATGTTGATTTTTTATATTATAAAAATCACCAGAATTTCCACTTGAGAGAAAAATTGTCTTTAGCTCACCGACTCCCACAGTAACACACAAAGACCGTGGTAGTACAAGTACTGTGTTTAAGTGCAATTTTGAGGTACTTGTACTTTACTTGAGTATTTCCATTTTATGCTACTTTATATCTTTACTCCACTACATTTATCTGACAGCTTTAGTTACTTTGCAGATCCAGATTATTAATACAAAATATAAATCTACTAATAAATTAGGATGTATTAGTATAGTCTATACTAATACATCTATAATAGATTAAGCAACCCAACAGTATATAAAGTAATTTAGTCCTTTACCAGCTGCAACATTAAAGTGATGAACACATTAATGCATCAATAATTATAATCCAGTTAAATATATTGTTTTGAATTAGTATTTTCACTTTTAGTACTTAAGTATATTTGATGCTAATACTTTTGAACTTTTACTTAAGTAAGATCTTGAATGCAGGACTTTTACTTGTATTTTTACACTGTAGTATTTCTACTTGTACTNNCTGGCTCCGTCACAGGACTTCTCACAGATTTTTTTCTTCTTTCTCTCTTTTCATTCTAGCGAACAGAATTACTATATTTTCTCTTGGAAAAGACAACCTCATTCGAAATGAACGCTGTCTAATAAAAGATGTATATATGTATTCACTCACAGGACAAAATGTTAAAAAATGTCATATTTGTCTTTTCTTTTACAGAGATCCACTCCCGATCTCTGTGTATGAAAATGAACAGACTAAAAAAGGGATAACTGGTGAGCATTTTTATGTTTCTCTGCATTTTAAACTACTGATAATAAAATAAATGGAAAGACTTTAAAATATATTTATCACTTTTTACAGATGTTGATGAGACTCCAGGTGTTTATGCAAATGTCAACTTGCCGCCACCACAAGACGGTATGTTCACGAATTCACATTAGTGGGTCATATGTTATAATAAATATAATCATTCAAACTGCTGTTTCAACAAACAGATGACGAAGACTACGAGAACTTCGACTTCCTGCAACAAGTTGTGGAGCAGGAAGAAGACGGTGAGCCGTAAAACATTTATTTGTTAAATATATTCACAATAAGTATATTATATACTTTTGTTTCTTATTCTACTCAACAGAGGAGCGTTTGTACCTACAGACTGAATCAACCCGAGCAGAGCCGCAACGTTTAGTCCAATAATCGATTAGTGGAGCAGGACAGGAAATTAATCAGCAACTTTTTGGATAATTGATTAATTGTTTAAGTCATCTTTTAAGGAAAAAGGCCAAAACTTCTCTGGTTCCAGCCTCTTAAATGTGAGGATTTGCAGCTTTTCTCTGATTTCTATCATTGTAAAAAATCGTAATATTTTTGGATTATGGAGAGTTGATCGGAAAGAAACAAGACGTTTTTCAATATTTCCTGACATTTTATAAACCAAACAATTAATCAGTTAATTAAGAAAATAATAGGCAGACTAAGAAAGCCAAAGAAAAGGATAAAATGTTAAGAAGTGAGGGGCAGTTATTTTAAAAAGGCAGTATTTTTCAATTTTATTTTTTTATTTAAGTACCTATTAATTAATTGATTGCGTGATCTTTTTTATAGAGGGACTGAAGTAGTATGAGTAGTAGGAGACAAAAGTAGCAGATAGTAAAATGATAACTTTTAATTTCTAACAGTGTTGCAGTTAACTCAGGATGTAACGAAGCATTTAGCCCAAAACTCTTTACAATGACCTTTTACTCTTTTACTTTTAAGTAAAAATAGAAATACCAGGTCTAAAAACACTAGTAATAATAAATACTTCACTATTACAAGTAAAAGTCCTGAATTCAAAATGTTACTTCAGTAAAAGTACAGAAGTATTATCAGCAAAATGTACTTAAAGTATCAAAAGTAAAAGTACTCAGTATGCAGAATGGCTCCTTTCACTGTGTTATATTATTACAGAATATTATATTATTCTGTTTTTATCACTAACAAATACATTTTAGTGCTGTAGCTTGTCAGTGTGGAACCAGTTTTAGATCAGAGTACTTTGTATACTACTGGGTAGATTAGTAGTACAGTACTGCACCATATCATACAAGCATGAAAGTAACTACAAGTGTCAAATAAATGTAGAGGAGTAAAAACTATAATATTTCCCTGTGAATTGTAGTGAGTAGAAGTATAAATAGCATAAAATGGAAATACTCAAGTAAAGTACAAGTCAAAAGTGTACTTAAGTCCTTGAGTAAATGTACTTTGGACACTAGGCAGAGGCACAGATTGTTTTTTATTGATCTGCAGTTTAGAAGTTGTGTTACGTGTCAAGTAATTAATGAAGATTTTAATAACACAGCTGCCATGTTCTGTATCTCAGAGCTCAAATATTAACCACCCGTCCACCTTCTTTTGTAACAGAAGAGCCGGATTATGTGAATGAAAACGGGGACACCTGATGAAGGCAGCAGCTGACAGGAAACACCAGCCTGCACTCTGTACTTCCTGTCATGTGAAAGTAAAAGTTTTTTGGTTTCTGCTCTGTGTGGTGTACAGCTGAGAGAATAAAATGGACAATGGGGTCAAAATGGAAAATTTGTTGTAAACTTTAAGTATGAAGGAGGAAGTTAATCAAATGACTTCCTCCACGTTATTATAGATACCAGTTAAATCCTTAAATCAACATAAAACGACAGAAGATGTGAATAAAAACACATGAATTCTGTAGTCAGAGATGCTTATTTTACCTTTCTGCTATTGAGGAGTCAGAGACTGTGTTTATGTATTTATCTCACCACTACGAGTTTTTCTACATTGCAGTAAATGTTCCTGCAGTAAGTGTTTTCTGTTGTAAACTCTTAATGAAGAAAGAAGAATTTTGTCTCTTGGTTCTGCATTCACAATGTTACTTTAAAGCGGCTATCAATATCTAAAAAGTATTAAAAGTAAAAGTACTCATGAAGAAAAATGTCCCCTGTGAAATATATACTGTGATAGAGAAACAGCTTATAAACAGGTAGTAAAATAAATATACATACTGTCATGTGTAAAGGTATAAAGTGTTCAGTTCTGAAGCACAGTGGTGGAAGTATTCAGAACCTCTATTAAGAGTAAAGTAGTACAAGTACTAATACCACACTGTAAATATACTCTGTTACAAGTAAAAGTCCTGTATTGAAAATGTTACTTACAATAAAATAATAAATAACTCATTTTGAACTATTTTGTATCAGACTGTAACTAATGATTATTTTCATTATGGATTAATCTGCTGATTATTTTCTCCATTAATCGATTGATTGTTTAGTTTGTAAAAACATCAGAAAACAATGAAAAATGCTCAAAGTGAAGTCATCAAATGTGTTGTTTTGTCCGACCAACAGTCCAAAAACACAAAGATAATCAGTTTATTCGAGGGGCTGGAACCATCAAATGTTTGTCATTTTACCCTGAAAAAAAGCACTTAAACAATTAATCAATAATCAAATTAATTTTCAAGTTCTTTTTCTTTATTTTTATCGTTGCAGCTTTAGATATGAACCCCATCACTAATTGTCAAGGAGTTTTAACCTGTTTTAACCTGTTAAGATGATCAGTGGTGAAAAACTTAAGTACATTCACTAAAGTACTTAAATATAATGTTGAGGTACTTGTACTTCACTCTGCAACTTTATACTTCTACTCCACTACATTTATCTGACACCTGCAGTTACTTTGAACAGAGTTTTACATAAAATATATGCTCACTTTATAAAGTATTACTTTAGATATAATTATAGATTATACAGTGTATTACACATATAGATTAATAGATTATGTTATATGTTATAGATTAAGCATAACTTTGACCAGCTGCAACATAAAACGTTGCTTACATAGTATTATAATATGAGTACTTTTACTTTTGATACTTTAAATACATTTTGCTGCAAATACTAAGATTCTGAATGCAGGACTTTTACTTGTAGTGGAGTACTTTTACCCTGAGTTACTGCTACTTTTACTTAAGTAAAAGATGTGAATACTTCTTCCGCCGCTTGATCGTGAGTTAGCGAATGATTCAAAGAGGAAACAGAGAAGTTTTTACACAGAGACGGTTTTATTATCCCGAACAGATCGACAGTCTGAAGCCGCAACAACCAGAGACGACGTCAGTGTGAACAGACAGAAAATATAACGTCTACACACATCACATAAACCGTTTCTATATATATATATATATATATACTGTATGTGTACACACTGAGGGTGGTGTGGTGACGATCCCAGCGTGGCTATGCAAAAGTGACGCAGCAACACACACATTCACACACAAGAGCCAAAAGATTTTCAGTGTCTGAGGGGTGAACGGCAGAAATCCTGACTCGGATTGAATCCAGATTCAGGTGACAGTAGCATCATGTTTCAGCCGTCCATTCAGCAGGAAACAGGAAAACTTCCACCTTAACAAACCATTTGATCTGTTTCTGTCTTTAAGGTTTTACGTCTCAAATATGAGCCATCAATGTGACTCCAAATTCCAGCAGTTTGACGTAAGGCAGGAGGCGCTACTTGTTACAGACGGCGTCGACACATCTGAGGCCAGAAATTAAAAATAAAGACGGAAAATAAGTTTAAACGGCTGCTAAAGCAGGTGTGTTTTTTTTTGAGGAGGTTTCAGGAGTAAACAGGAGTCTGGCTGAGTAGCGACTCACCTCTCATATACACACACATCCACGCACATACACACACACACACACACACACCAGCGGACTGATGGGAAGTTTTTAGACGCTGCTCAGTGCGTCCACACCAGGTAGGACTTTACCTGAGGACACAAAGAGAGAGCAAACACACAGTGAGATTCAGGACCAAACACCGGAAGGATTTCAGGTCATTTAAGGTGTTTCTTTTTTTTTACCGTATTTCCTCAAATAAAAGCTGGTCTCAAATAATGGCTGGGGGCGGGGTCGACACGAATAAATAAAGAATTATATAAAGGTTATATAATACGGAGCCCCTGAGTGGTCACATCATATTTTTTTTTCTAGGTCGTGCGCTCGTTTTAGTAAATCGTGACGAAATTGTAAAACGTGCACACGAAATACTTCAACCCTGCGCACGAAGTAATCAGAACAAGGGAACAAAAAGTAAATCGTGCTCTCAAATCTCCAAGCTCTAAGCCCACTGAGCCTCTGTGCTTCAGCTCTGATATAGACCAGGATTTATTGGCTATGTATAGCCTGTTTTTAGACCATATTTTATTTTTAAAAATGCATAAAAACATAAGCACTGCACACCCCCGTGCTTACTGTATATCACTGTTTAACATTTGTCATATACACAGTTTCTGTTTACTCACATCCCTAGACGTCTACTAAACTTTCACTTTTCAACCCTGAATAACCTTAATCTAAACTACAGACAAATAAATAGACATATATTGAACGTCTTTTCAACGTCAAATTGCTCAGAGGGAGCTGTCTTGTCGAAATTGCTCCTTCCTGTCCTTCTGGTTTTATGAAACTGGGCAGTGAGTATATTGTAGTATTTCATGCACACATTTTACCAAAGGAGCACAAATAATGAGTAAAATGAGCGCACGATTTACTAAAACAAGCGCACAAACTAGAAAAGTGTAATAATAATGTGCATGCCAATAAACATAATGTACCTTTCCATCACTTTAATTAATATAATCATGTTATTTTCTCATTTTAAGTGTTACTGTCGGATTTCAGTCACTGCGGGTGTCGGTGTGTTAATGTCTCAGGCAAAACTGTATTTTGTAGTAACGCACAAGATGGCAGCAGCTACATTCGAAGTATCGTATGGGAACCGTGCAAGTTACTGAATTTTCCACAACATGTTCCTGCAACTATTTCACAATAAAAGCTTTGTGAAAAAAATTAAGGGATTCTGCCCACTGAAATGCCAGAGGGCTTTTAATTTGAAACAGATACAGGAAGTGTTGTAGTAACTTTCACAAGACAAACGGGAGCAGATCAGAAAACAAGGAGGCTTCTTACAAATACACTTTTCAAACAGAGGTAAATTAGAGGCGTGTCTCGAATATAAGCCTGCTTCAATTAAAGGCCTGGTGCTTGTTGCAGCTGAGGTAAATATTTGAGGAAATACGGTGTTGGTTCTTCATTGTGTTGTGAATGAACATTATGTTTTTTCTGTCGCTCACCCTCCAGCAGCTCCAGACTGGCGCCACCTCCTGTGCTCACGTGGCTGACTTTGTCTTCTGTGTTCCACTTGGCACAGCAGGTGGCGGTGTCGCCCCCACCTGGACACAAACACAAACACACTCATGCATGATTTAAAGGTTTGGTGACACCTGAAGTTGCTCTAACGTCCTTTCGGATCCATATTCTTCTTATATATACACACACATATATTTACAATCTATCTACAATTTTGTCATCCTGAGTGTCCACACTGTAATTTTACTATGTTAGTCTGTTCTCTAGACTCGACATCTATTTCCTGTCTGTCCGTCCTGGAAGAGGGATCCTTCCTCTGTTGCTCTTCCTGAAGTTTCTTACATTTTCCCCTGTTTTTTGGGGAGTTTTTCCTTACCTGGATCGAGGGTTTAAGGACAGAGGGTCTACAGATTGTAAAGCCCCTTGAGGCAAATTTGTGACATTGGGCTATATAAATAAAATTGACTTGAGCAGCTCAGCTATCTTGACACAGCCACCAAAATAAATATAACCTGTGTTTTGTTTAATGTCGACAAAAAACTCCCCAGGTTCGGGTTCATTTAATGCTGCAGTGTTTTAAAACAGAATCCACCTCATCAGAAAAAAGGAGAGAGAACAGTAGAGACCCAGCCTGTAAAAATACAATAAAGGACGCATGCATCCCAAAACAAACAAACAGATAAATAAATAAATACAAATGCTGCTTCTTACCGATAATTGTGATGCAGCCTGATTTGGTCACCTCGACCACTTTGTCCATCAGGTTCTTCGTCCCTTTGGCAAAGTTGTCCCACTCAAACACACCGACTGGGCCGTTCCACACGATCTGCTTGGCCCTGGCTACCGCATCGCCGTAGGCCTTCGAGCTCTCTGGTCCACAGTCCAAACCCTGCAGAGGAAATCATCACCAAAACAGAAGCAAAATCAATGAAAAGAAAACAGCAGTCTGGATCAATGAGATTTAAAGTATTTTAAATAATCAGGAACGTCCCTCATGGTGCGTCCATCTGTCAGTGATAAATCTTTTCTCACCATCCAGCCGGCGGGGATGCCAGCAGCGATGGTTGCGGTGCCGGTGGTGGCTTTCTCGTCGAACTTGTCCGCGGTGACGAAGTCGACGGGCAGCGTGATCTTGACGCCGTTCTTCTCCGCTTTGGCCATCAGGTCCTTGACGATGCCGGCCCCCTCCTCGTCATACAGGGAGTTACCGATCTGACGAGAGAGAGAGAGAGAGAGGACAAATAAAAATAAATTACACACAGCTGACAAACGTTCGGCTCTGAATCGTAAGTTATATCGTGTTTATTTATGTTTATCCTCCTCTGGCCTTTGAGGTTGGTAGATTTAAAAATAGTCAGGTTGTGTGACGAGTTGTGTTTTGTTTTGGATGAAGCGGAAAGTGAATCCCATTTTCTTTTCAATTAATCAAATTATGATGATTTAAGAGAGGTAAATTTGCATGAAATGGTTCGACAAAACCCTCAAATATTCTGGTGTTCAGATGATTTGAATGGTTGTTCAATTTTGATGCATTTAAATTTGCTAACTTTATTTCAAATGCCTGTAAAAGATGGCATAATGGAGTATTTCATTAGTATTTAATTTGATTTCTATGAATGTTGTTGTAGACAATGAAGGTCTGAAGATTTGATTGTCAAAGTTACTAAAAAGTCCAAATAATTACTAGAAGATTTACTACAACAACCTGACAGAAAGATCAAGGGTTATTTTTACATAAAATTCATTCATTTTGTCTCATAAATGCACCACAAACTAAATTCCATTCACCTCCATTGTATTTGGGGTCAGAGGCAGAAATCTGACTGATAATCTCAAAACTTGAACAAATAAAACAAAAACTATCTGCAGGGACAGACGGCGCTACAAGTGTGGAAATGTGTTCTTTTGTAATTTGAACAAAAGCTGCTCTTTAGAGGTTAAATTCAGGTTATGAACGTGATTCTCTGCTGTCACACGAACAAAACGACAATCTCAATCTGAACTGACCCTTTAAACAAAAGCTGCTCTTTTCAGATCTTGTCGTCAGAGGTCAGACTCGGGTCATGAACCGGATTTTCCGTGAAACTAACAAAACAAAGTTTGTTTGAACAGCGAGTCCTGCAGCTTGATTACGTGTGCTGGAGACACTGAACTTGTGAAACACCTGAAATTAAATATTAGTGTTTTTTCTGTCATACAGGGTTCATTTCAAACCTTTTCACTCTGTTACAGAGAGAAACACCTGGTTTAATAAAATGTGTATTTTACACTGAATATTTAGGGTGAGGGTACATGAACTAATAATCAAAGCTGCTATAATAAATGTTTTTATATTAAAAACGGATCAAATGGATTATTATTGATGCATTAATAATGAAAATAATAATGATTATAATAATAATAAAAAAGCACTCGAAACATCCACCATTTAAAGTCATGATTACTCATCCAACATAACAAAAACAAAAATAACCTGCAATAAGTTTATTTAAGTGAAGTTTTTAAGTTGATATGTTGAACTTGTTGCTTATTTACACATCCAGCAGTTACGGAGCAACATGATCATTTATTTGGAGTCGTGTTTGAGTCCCATATTCACTCTTTTAGCTCTGTTTTGGTCTCCACCACCTCCTGAGATAAATATCTGACTCTTTAGCTGCTCAACGCTTCACTATGTTCACCAGCTGGTCTCGAACTGTGTCTGTCTGCTGCTGAGCAGGAAGTGAACAGGTTCATTCTCACCGCTCTCATGGTGAGAGGGAGGAGGAGAGAGAGGAGAGGAGAGGAGAGAGGGGGGAGAGGAGGACAGAGGGGAGGAGAAGGAGAGAAGAGAGGAGGACAAAGGAGAGGAAAGGAGGAGAGAGGAGGACAAAGGAGAGGAAAGGAGGAGAGAGGAGAGGAGAGAGGGAGGAGAGGAGGACAGAGGGGAGGAAAAGGAGAGAAGAGAGGAGGACAGAGGGGAGGAGAAAGGAGGACAGAGGGGAGGAGAAGGAGAGAAGAGAGGAGGACAGAGGGGAGGAGAAAGGAGAGAAGAGAGGAGGACAGAGGGGAGGAGAAAGGAGAGAAGAGGATAAAGGAGAGGAAAGGAAGGAGAGAGGAGAGGAGAGGAAGGAGAGAGAAAGAGAGGAGAGGGGAGAAGAGGAGGAGAGAGAAAGAGAGGAGAGGACAGGGGGAGAGGAGGGGGAAGGGGGGGAGAAGAGAGGGAAGGAGAAGGAGAGGAGAGAGGGAGAGAGTAGGGAGGGGAGGAGGGAGAGAGGATAGAGGGAGGAGAGCAGAGGAAGGAGAGGGGAGGTGAG
>NTHP01000598.1:135545-151468 GCA_003416845.1 Oplegnathus fasciatus
CTCCTCTCCCCCTCTCCTCTCCTCTCCTCTCCTACCATCTCTCCTCCTCTCCTCCCCTCCTCTGGTTTCCTCTCCTCCTTCCTCTCACTATGAGAGCGGTGAGCGATGAGATTGAACCACAACAGTAAAGTTTAAACATCGATCTTTCACATATACGTAGTCATGTGATCAATTAGTATATTAGTATATCTTATCAGTATAAAAATATTGATTAAAGCTGCTTCAACTCAAAGTCACACGGCTTTAAAAGTATTGATCGTGTGTATTTTAGAGATATTGAGTGATTGACGTTCTGTTAGTGACACGCTCGTCTTCCTCACCTCCATGTTGTTGAGCACTTTGAGGAAGGTGAAGGCCATGCCGCCGCCGATGATCATCTCATCAACCTTATCCAACATGTTATTGATCAGCTGGATCTTATCTTTCACCTTCGCTCTGAAACACAGACAGAGAGAGGAAGAACTAATCAGTTTAGATAAGAAACACACATATCAGTAAAAAAACAGGCCTTAACTTTAAACAGCCTTACATTCTAATGTGAACGCCGTATTTCTACTTTTATGGCTGCAACCAACAATTATTTTCATCCTGATTATTTTCTCAATTAACCGATTAATCATTTAGTCTGTAAAATGGTGAGAAATACTCATCAGAGTTTTTTGCTTGTTTTGTCTGATCAAGTCCAAAACCCAAAGATATTTACTTTGATATAAGATGATAATAAATACCAAACAATAACAAATAAGGAAAATAAATAGGAAAAGCAGCAAAAATTAGCAACTGAGAAGCTTGAAGTAGTGAATATTTGCTTGAAAAAATGTTTTAAAGGATTATTTAACAAAACAGTAGCCGATTCATTTTCTGTCGTGTGTGCGGTTGAACCAGGATTAAAACATCAACAGCATGAGATAAAAACAATAATAATAATAATGATAATAATACTAATAATAATAATACAGATAACACATGTTAGAAATAAAACAGTGTGCTAGCATTAACAAAAAGCTTTGATAAGTTTTGAGTAGTTATTTAAAAGATGTAACTGATTCTGCAGCCACAGATCTTCATTCACTGACTAATCGATTAATGGACTAATAGTCGCAGCTGTGACAACTTTACAGAGCAGTAAAATGCTGTCTCATAGCATTATAAACTTCTGTGTTTCTGCCTCTGATAAGAACACAAATGGCTTCAGTTTAAAGTGCTTTCTATCAGAACAGAGGTTGGCAAATCAAGTCTGTTCTACTATGGTCCTTGGTCCTGAAATGAGCTGAAAGCCAAGCTCAAACTTGAGACCCATACCTCTTTAAATGATTTTAAACTTAGAATAATGGAAGAGGTCACTGTTGGCTGCAGCTGTTTGAACTGACAAGCACATGACTAAATGTTGCTCCCTTATTTGTGCACTGTACTGTGTAAAGTGTTTTTTGTCGTGCTTGTTGTTGTTGTGATTTGGTGTTGTTGTCCCATTTTGTGTTGATGCTGCTGCTTGACCCTGTCTTGGCTAGGTTTCACTTGTAAAAGAGGTTCCTAGTTGAATAAAGTTTATAATAAAAGCTTTCAAATGCATGAATTTGTTACACAAACTGACTCAGATCAATCATTTTGTCAGTTATTGATTTGGACGCACACGATTCCACCAAAAGTAATAATATAAACCCCTAACTGTACATCCAAGAGATCAACAACTCCGTGCAGGCAGAATTACAGCCGTCAAACACACGATAATGAACTCTGCAGCCGCTCACTGGCTGATCATTACACACTAATGATCGACGTCCTCCTGTTTGTCAACTGGAGGAAGGCGATTGGCTGCGCCGCTCGACGCTGAGCGGGGAGTGGCTCTGAATGGACTCTGACTCGAGGCCAAAAATCCCACAGTTAAACTGAGCGTCTGTTACAGCAGCTTCCCCCGTGTGTTCGTCCAACTGTGGAGCCTCAACTTGAAACCAACACAGGAAAAAGATGAAGCAACAAATGGTTTCATATTTGTTGCTTCATCTTTTTCCTGTGCCGGTTTCAACAGGAAGCTCATGCTGAAAATATTCATCTTTCATGGTGTATAAAGAAAGCAGCACTTCTTCACTGTCTGCTTTAGTTAATATGTCCTCTTCATTCTTGATTACAGATATATTAATGAGATAACAACAAGTTGGGAGAGCTAACAAATAAACAAAATAAAAAATATAAATTAATAGAAAAATAAACAAAAATAAAAAGATTTAATCCAACATGCTAACACAGTGTGTGACTTCTCATCTCTGCACACTAAGTGCTGAGCTGTGACAGTGTCTGAAGGAAGTAGCGTACTGTGACACCACAGATTACATAATGAGCTTATAGTCTCTATTCCTGGAGGGCCACCTTGGTATTTTAAAAAGAGGCAGCAGCGTGATGATACCAGGAGAGGACAACACAAGTAGACTTCTTTAAAAACCAAATAGCACCAACAACAAAAACTGGTTTTGTTTTTTAGCTTGTTAAGTCTTGTTTTGTGCTGTATATTCAAGCAGATTTTAATGTAAAACTCAACCCCAGAAGACCATTTTTTACCTCCTATGCTGTAAAAATGAAGCCAGAGTTGGACTGATATGTACATGCAGTCCTGAATTAGTTTATGCTTTCAATAATATTTAAATTTTGGTCTCCTGTGATGCTCTTGACTACAAAACTCTGGGCACAAAACTAAGACTTTAATAAGGCTCTGTTTAGACCGACTGTAGCCCTGCAAAGGGATGTATTCCTGCTAGATTTTAGTCCAAATCCAGCTGGTTTTAATTAAAGATGCAACGATTAGTCGATTAATCATCAGAAAACTAATCAGCAACTATTTTCAAAATCGACTAATGGTTTAACTTATTTTTCCAGCAAAAATTCCCCAAATTTGATTATTTCAGGTTCTCAAATGTGAAAATTTGCCACTTTTCTTGGTTTTGTATCACAATAAATTGAATATTTTTGGGATTTGGCTATTGGTTGGATAAGCCAAGACATTTGATGAGGTCATCACACGTTGTGACAGGCATTTTTCACTGTTTTCTAATGTTTTACAGACCAAATGATTAATCGATTAATTGAGAAAATAATTGGCAGATTAATCGATAACAAAAATAATTGTTAGATGCAGCCCTAGTCTTCATGTAATACTCAACCCCAGTAGAGTATACATTTATTATACATTAACCTCTTATGCTGTAACGTTCCTGTGAAGCTCCGCGAGAAAAAACACAGCCCTCTCATTCATTTGAATGGAGCCGGTCTGGTGGGGGGCTCTGGCAGAAAAAACGAAGGGTCGTCCAGTAAAAAAAGTTCTTAAAAAAGGCTCAACTTTAACCGCAACGCAACGTGATATGATCCGGCAAACACTGCAGCGGTCAATCAAATACATGAAAGCGCATATTCCTGGTAGATGACTTTGTAACGTGGATGCCGTATTTCTACAGTTTACCTCATGATTGTTGCGATAGTGACGACTTCGTAGAGTTGTATTTTAAACTTCTGTGCAGTGGTTTAAATATTTTGTTTCTCAGACTGGACTTCCTGCATCGTATTTATCACCGGGAGCTTAATTGATTGTTTTAACGCAGGTCTGTTTGCAGTCTGAACGCAGCTGAACTGTTCTCACCCTCCGAGGATGGCCAGGAAGGGCCTCTGAGGCTTCTCCAGAGCCATGGCAAAGTAGTCAAGCTCCTTCTTCATCAGGAAACCAGCCGCCTTCTGAGGCAGATTCACTCCCACCATGGAGCTGGAGAGAGGAAGAGGAGGAGGAGGAGAAAGAATAGAGGGGAGGGGAAGGAGGGACGTCAGGAGAGGCAGAGAGGATGAAGGAAAATTCAACAGATATTTCTGATTTCTGTCAGCATATTATCATATCATCACAGACACCACCACCGTATCCAGACCAGCTGCTCACCTGTGGGCTCTGTGAGCTGTGCCGAAGGCATCGTTGATGTAAACGTCTCCCAGTTTGGACAGAGACGCCCTGAAGGAGTCAATCTGCTCCTGGGAGGCCTTGGTCTGAGGGACAGAAAAGGTAGGAAAGAGTAAGACAAGATCTGTTTCTCACTAAACCAGTTTCTAATGTCCATATTCACATAATAACTGTTGCTAATATGACTTAATTAATAATATCACTGAGCAAAGTAGTGCACAGCATTAAAAACAAGTACAGAGGCCGACACCACCGACCCTCAATGAACTTAAACTTGAGAACTTCCTGTTGTTTTGCAGAGAAAATCACACTCTCCGCATATTGTTTACATTTGTTGTAACATTATACACGACCTCATATTTATCAATCAGCACTGATCAGAGCCTGCCTAACTAACTAACAAAAACTAACAGCATTTAAACTAACAGTTGTCTCACTTTAAACCTGGTGATGTTTTCTCTGTCTTTGTGGTTTTCAGTTCATGTTTCATACGTCACAGCTTGAGAAAAATGAAAAATGAGGAGTGGCAAGATGATATTTTTGTGAAAAAAATCAGCTAGAGGTCCATGTCTGGCCACCAGTCCAGTTGGCCCAGCTCAGTATTCACCCAGAAAACTTTAGGGGGACTCACTGCACACACAAACCCAAACTAGCTGCCATAGTGGCTAGAGGGCGCAAATACACTGCCTCTCTAGAAAAATATCTGAAACATACTTTATTAATACAGATTTGTGACACTAGTGCAGTTTCAAGCCAAATGTGGTGCAAATTTTAACCGAAACCGAATCAATGTGTGAATTAACACACATTAATTTGGATTAAAGTCACCATCAACAGCTGGTAGTGCTAATTCTCCAGTCGGGTCCAGTTAAACTATTGCAGAAGAAGAGGGCACAACGAGATGATTAAAAGAGCGCGAGTCAAACTTTCAACCTTAAACGGTGGAAAACCATGTGGCGATGGAAATGATTGTTTCCTCATCGCTCCACACAGATCTGATGTTTTAGTCTTTTCTGCAGAAGCTTCATGTAAGTCGTGATTTATTCATCAAGTCTGTTTCCATTGTGCTTTGTTTTTATCGATAACTTTTCCACCTAAGCCAAGCTTAACAACTTTTTCCCAAATTTCCAGCATTTCCACTCCAGTTTTTTTTATATACACATTAAAGTACGTGGATGGAAACACATTTATTGATTAAAGATTATGGCCTGTAATAAATAAAAAGTCCTGTTACTTTTTTGGTACATTATGTTGTGTGCAGTCCTGATGAATGAACAACTCTACAAAGAGGGACACGCCCTTTCTGTTCATCATGACCCCACTTTTCAAATGAGTCTTACCCTCCTACAGAAGCACAGGGAGCCTTTTCTGCAGCACAAAAAAAATGTTCTGTTGGGAACATTAGAGGCACTTACCACCTCCACTAACTAAGTTAGGTGGGGTGCATCTAGTATGAGCGTCTGTATGATCAGTCGGTGATTGTGGATCAGGTTCCTGCTGCACTTTAACAGGCGAAGGTCGTGACTGTGTGACTGGAGGGCAGAAAAAGGTCAAGAGTGTCGTTCAAATGTCAGACGAGTGCTGCACGCTTCATACGGCTTCCTACATTTCCCCCTTCAGTCCGCAGAAAGAATATCATGCTTGTATTTGTTGAAAAACCACTTTATAGTGTCTCTTTTGTACTTTATGGTATCATCATATGGAGTTGGGACAAACTTTATGATTCACTCACCAATGTTCGGCTCAACCAGTGAGATTATTTCAGCTCTGTCGCTGAGAAATGTTTGTATAGTGAACTAAAAATAGAGGTTCCTGTCTGATACAGTACAGCAGTACAGTAGAAATCAACCCACACAGGCTGCATACCAACAAGGCCTCTCAAGACAGGAAAAGCAACACGTCCAGCCAGGACAACCCGCTGACCTTCAGGATAAATGTCAGCAGGTCAAAGCTGCTGATCATCCACCGGCCCCACAAGACCAACATTCATACAGTGTCTTGAGGACAGTCCTGAGCCTGGATCTGGCATGAAAGTGGAGATGGTACATTAAGTGGTTTAGATTTAAGGAGGAAGACTGAGGACTGGAATAGACAGAGCTGTGATCGAGCTTGACACACTCAGTCTGCGTAAAATTTAACGAGTTAGAAAGCCGACGATGTGACAGACGGATCAATCAGCCAGTTTGAGCTGAATCAAATGAGGTGCTCAGAGCAGATAATAAAAGAAATCTTTAGTTTTTATGCGGTACTGCAGAAAAATCTTCTGATAACATACTGTCAAAACACAAACCTTACGTCAAAAATAAAATAAAACTACATTTCATTTTTACACGATGTCACTTCTTTTGATAGGCCAGGATATTTGAAGTCAAATTGTGCCTGACATCACTCCCTCATTCATTTTTTTTACCATCGTTTAGTGGCGTCATTGACAGGTGTGGTGCTGTATCACATTAATTTACATGTCTAGTAAAGCGGAAGAACTGCACTGTGATAACGCTATAGACACTGCACCACTCCTGACCATGACATCATCAGACGGTGACGCAGACGGACACTGCAGCTGGAGTGACTGTGCGTTTTCCTGCAGGTGACCCAGCAAATTCTGCTGAACAAAGACAAAACAGATCTGACACTAAACCGCCCAACTGAGATAAAAGTAGCCTCATTTTTAGGCTTCAGATTGTAGGGTTTTTTTGTCCTTCCAATACTTGTAGTTTTAAAGTCTGACATGAAATGTTAGGATATTTTTGTTAAAATAACATGCATACAGCTTTGCCTACATGTTAACAACATACTGATCAGGAGAAGTGATTACTGGTTTTGTCCTGTGAAGGAATTTGGCCCCTCAGAGCCTCCTTGTTATGATCTGTGGTTGAATAGTAAAAAAGTGTTCAGAAGACGAGCCTCAGAGCTTCTGTTTTAATAAGAGGGCTACAAGTTGAGGCTTCCCAAACCTTGGTTATACATTGATGTTTTCCAGGAGATAATTTTTCAATATAGCAAACAGTTCAGTTATATGAACAGATGGAAAACGTTTATAAGGCTCACAAGGCTAAAACGTTTTGTCAATCATCAGTCATCTGTCAGTCTCTTCTTCTTCTGCCTGGACACAGTGACAGTGTCTTTGTCGATCATTATACTAACTGGATGAGAGGAGGAGGCGAGTCATTGGACTGTATCCTTCACCTTTTTGTTGGGAAACCAGTCAAATGGTACAAAAAGGCATCCAAATTATCACAAAGCACCCAAAACCATTTTCACCCGGCCAATCCGATAAAAAGTTGCCCAATTGAGCAGGAAAACACCCAACTTGGCAACACTGAGCAATACACAACTATTCCTCTCTTTGCTCAAATGGATGAAAAATCTGGCTCAAGACCGACTGGAAAACCATCCACGAGTGACAGTTCTATAATTTTCAATGATAATTTATCGATCAGAGACTGAATAAGTTGTAATATTTGCAGGATACGAGCACCGTCACTGGTAACTTGACATAAACATATGATGAACCAAACACCGGCAGACTCACCTTGTTTCCGGAGGCGTCCTTGCCTTTTCCCTCCTCTGCGACGTGGAAGCGGAGGTTCTCCAGCAGGATGACGGATCCGGTGGCGGGGTTGGCGCAGGCGGCTTCCACCTCCGCACCCACACAGTCCTTCAGGAAGGTGACGTTCCTGCAGAGTCACAGAGGACCAGTGAGGATGTATACACCATGATTTCTGATCGAGCTGACATCATTTTACAATCTTGACGTGAAAGACTGTGAAGAAACTTTGTTATGATTTAATACTTGTCTCATGGTGTTGAACTGGAAAGCCAAATGGTAGCTCCACCCAGACATCGACAAGTGCTGTCCCAGAAAAGATAAAATCTAGCATCTGATAAAAACCCAATTCTTGACGACTCCAAAAACTGTATCTTTAGCAGTTCATAAGCTGATTAAAATAAACACATAATCTTTGGAGCAGAAGGATATTGAGTACCAAATGGGGCCCAATGATATTTGGAGATACATGTAGCTCAGAACTGTGTTTTAAGTAAATGTGGACAAATAAATTGTAATGCAGGTTGATGAATTGTTATCCAGGTACATTAAAGAAAAGTCCAAAATGTCATACTGCAACTTATTATTTTTGGAAGAGAACAAAAAGAAATGTTATTGCTTCATTCTCAGCAACAAGGTGTGATTTGTTTCATTGTTTGTATTATTTGTCTAATTATATGTAGGTGTAATTTGATATAACTGTGATTTTGTAATGAAAATAAAATCTAAAAGACAGAAGGGATCATCTTTTCCTCTCTGTCCTTCTGTGACCACTGGAGGTGATTTAGGGGATGAAAAATCCCAAGATGAAGACGTTACTTTTTTGGTCTGTAAAATAAAAAAGGTAAGTCTTCATCTCAGGATTTGTCATCCCCATAAATCACCTCCAGTGGCCACAGTGAAATTCACAATAGCTTTATTAACCAGTAGAAGAGACTGTGGGAGGAGAATTAATTTCACAAACTTTTTTCAATGTTCAATGAGTATTTTTACAACAAGATTCTGTTCATTTCTGAGCCTCTTCTTGTTTTAAAGTTTAGATTGTGTTACCCAGTGAAGTTTGCTTTTCAGAATATTTTGTTTTTGTATAATTCAACAAAAATTTCTGTTTTAAGTTATAATCCTTAAACATTTCCTTAAATCACCCCCATTTTGGATTCTATTTATGTTCTGCCTTTTTTCTGCAATAGCCATTAAATGTATTAACAGTGTGTTATCACCTGTCTATGTGGTAGTTTTCACTGTTACTGGTGCATAATGCAGCATGTAGCACAGTGTTACTGTCTATAATTATATCTCACTGATAGAAGCCTCCTTCTTCAGGAAAGATAGCTCCTACAGCGATATCATAGATGTGTTATGTTACTGCTAATGCAAATCGAACACGTCCTACTGCTGCTTTACATTAAAGCATTCAAATTGTGACCCACAGGGTGGCTTTTAATGTGAAGAGGCCACAGGAAATGCAATGTATTTGTCACAGAGGTTAGCGCTGACTGGTTATTGTTAATTAAAATGTGACAACCAAGCAAGACAACAGTACTTTCCGGTGCTTTTTATCAGCAGTTTGTGAAAGGGACTAATGAAACGAGCAGAAGCTACGATTTGTTTGGCTGCACTGTAAACTGATACTGTTAACTGCTCTTCTGTTGTTAAGTATTAAACCACCAACCAGAAGTACTGCACCAGGACTGAAATCTTAAAGATTATAACTTTAATTTCCTCTGCGCAAAAATGTTCTAGTCATGAATTAGATTTTAGAGCTTTAAGAAATAAACTGACTGTGTTAAAAGAAGGGAAATCAGTTATTCAGTCCATCAACGAACCTCCCCAGCAGGGTCTTGAGCTCGGCGGCGACGGGCTCCAGGGAGTATTTCTCAGGCATGACGTTTCCGTCAGGACGGCCCAGGTGGCTCATCAGCACGACGGATTTGGCCCCGTTGTCCAGGCAGTGTTGGATGCTGGGAACGGCCGCCTTGACCCTGAAAATCAGCGAACACTAAAGTTCAGCAAATCTTTCCACCTTTCCTTTACTTTATCTTTATTTATCTAACTGATTAAAGAACGTGATGTTCATAGAAATGTTGACATTGTGTTTGTGAAAGGATAAAGCACGACCTTTTTGCTGTGACCCTGAACAGCTAAAGTTTATTTCATTTAAGAGGTCAATGGTTTGATTATTGATTTAAACTTTAAAAAGAGAAAAGATGCTTTAGAAGAGACTTTACCTCTGGTTGTTTGTGATCTGCTTGTCCTTCATTGGAACATTGAAGTCAACCCTGAAAGAGAAGAACCATAATTACCAAAAAGAAACAGACTAATGAGATATTAAATGCATTACGGATGTTTTTTGTGACTTTGATTTCCCATATTTCCCTTTTCTGCAACCCAAACATCTGGTGTTCTTCTGCAGTGAAGTAAACGTGTCGTCTAACACCATCAACAGAGTGAAAAAAGTCAAAACCAAAGTATACTTTCTGTACGGACTGTACATGCGAACCTTACACACCGACAAATATGTGTATGTATGCGTCCATTCCTTCAAGTCTGCACACACGACTCAATGAGTCACATTAACGCACATCTTTTGGATTACTATCTTGCACACTGTGCATGTTCTTTATACTTTATCCTGTGACGTTTTGCACATTTCAATTTTAAAAAATAGTTATATTGTACATGTTTTTATAATACAACAGAGCAAATTTGTGAAAACTTAATAAACATCATTCTGATCCTGATTCTGGGACATTATCTGCCCCCTCACTCTCTTACACTTTGTGATCATGAAATAATTATGCTGAGATCTCAAGAGAAATTGTGATGGTTAAATATTTTTCTCATGGTTAGCTAAACACAATACGCAGGCTTCGACATGTGCCGTCTCAGAAAAGAAACATCCAATGAAAAAAAACATTTTGACGACTCCAAAACTGTATGTTTAGCAGATCATGTTCATGTTGATTAAAATAAATCCCTTAAAGAGAAAATATACATCCACATGGCAAAATCCAAAGACAAGAAGAAACCTTTTTACTGAGAGAAATGGGTCAAGGAAGGAGTTTTTGCACTCGGAAATCTGCACAAAAATGAAATGTATTTAACTGAGAACCACTCCTTCAATCTCTTACACAATAAACAACTTGTCTTGTTGCTACATTGCATTCTGGTACCTGTATGATTATTGGGCTTCAGTACAAAAGAAAGTCAACACAGACGTGTTCATTCACGTCAACACAGATGCGTTCATTCACGTCCATCAGCAGGAGGCTTTTCATGGCAGCATTAGTGCCTTTGCGTTGCTCTGCCCACCGAGCTGGTTGCACATGCAGCCATGCAGCGATGCACGCTGGCAGCTCATGAGAACATGCTGCATCCCTCGTACTCCAGGCAGTTACATAACCACCTCCCTCCTCTCTGTCTGAAGACCTGATGCACTGAAACACATGATCACCCTGCACACACACACACCGTGTGCACACACACTGCACCCACTGCCACCATAACAGCAATCCATTGTCTTAGCCTGAAACCCGACAGTCAGCAATTCAGCGGCTCAACAGCTCCGTACACAATCATCCAACAACTGCAGTAGTTTTCCGCTCTTATGTCGCTCCATCTGTTGCTCTTCAGAGTGGATCCGCAGATCACTGAAGGTTTTGCTGCATCGTTTGAACAAACACACACTGGACTCAAGACATTTCTCAAAGGCTGAGCTGCTCTGGAGATAGAAATGAGCTCACTGGATGATTTAAACCTTGATGGGCAAAGCTGAAGAACTGCAGTTGTTCGCAGCACATTGTTAGCTAAAGGCAAACTTCAACCACAAAGAAAAATAATATTTTTTTGTTTCCTTCTTACCGAAACAGCTATTGGGTATGATAGCTAGTTAGAAATCACAATGTCCGCTTGGTTAACTGAAATAACTAACCAAGACAACGGCAATTTTTTAATCAGTAGCCGAGTTTTTGGCTTTAAAACATTATCTTCCTCTTCTCTTGTCATTTGTCTCTCTTTGGCTCCATTTATTGAGATTAACTCCACCAAAGAGATTATTTCTGTCTCTATTTTTATTACTATGTTTAGTATTTTTATTGCTATTTACTGTATTCCTTATCTATTCCCTATTTATTATTACTTTGCTATTCCTTTACATATCTCGACTGCTGTGAGAATGAAATTTCCCCTTGGATATAAATAAAGAGCTCTCTATCTATCTATGTAATGTTTGTACAATTGTAACTGTAGCTGGGTTTCCATCCATTACTATCAGGCGATTATTAGGAGGTGGTTCATCAAGACAAACAGCTGGTGGTGCTGATTTTCCAGTTTGGTGCCTTTAATCTACTGCCGGTTTAACTGCACCCATTAATGGTTTAATGGATATTTTGAGATATTTTCAAAGTTTCAGCGTTTTTTTTGTGCAAATTGAAAATGTGCATAAAAACAGGTGGGTGGTGCATTTAATTTCGCCACAGTGAGCTACATGAGAAGAAGAAGAGTGAGCATGTGTGATGCCTCTCCTGAAAGTCAGTTCCTGGCTTCTGCTGGACTTGGCTGTTGAACACATTTCTGTCAGGCACTGCCGGGTCTCTACAGCAACGTCCCTCCTTCCCTCTTTTTAATTCTGGACCAGCAGCTCGCTCAACGCACTGTCTGCAGCTGGAAGTTCATAAAACACTTACACAGCGAGCTGTGACAGACCCCGGGTGTGATACGAGGTAACTTATTGATAGTCTCTACAGAGACGAACTCAACATGGAGTGGATTTGACCTTTTAACACCGAGCAGTGCGAGCTGGGGGCCTCTGCTGCCCATGAACCTTGTCCTATGCCGCCTGTCATTGCATCACCAAGCTGAGCAAACCGAAATGGCCCTCTGACATTTCCTCAGAGGGTGTCAGTTTCAAGTCCACTTCCATCGTCAAAGGCGATCACAGAGTGTAGAAATATCCAGCAAGTAAATGACAAGAAATACTTAATACAGTGCTCCATGTCAGATGAGTTTAAAGGCACATTTTTATTGGTAAAAAACAACTTTAGGTTCTGTTCAGCCATGCAGGACATCCCTTCAGCTAAAGAGATTGTACTTGAACTAGAAATTAAGGGATTAAACCCTGTGTGGACTGCACTGCCTTCGTGCAAGGCACTAAATCAGCTTGTTTTAATAGAAATAGTCTATATGTCACTAAATTAAAAGATTCCTCTTTTGATGAATAACCTGTTATTAGCTGTTAAAGTAGTTCACCAAGTAAGAAAAATGTGATGATTACAACTAGAACTTATTCTGCAACAACGATGAGTCGATTAATCGGTTAGTTGTCAACTATTAAATTAATCACCAACTATTTTGATCATCGATTAATCGCTTTGAGTCATTTTTTAAGAAAAAGAGTCCAAATTCTCTGATTTCGGCTTCTCAAATCGACAGATTAATCGATAATGAAAATAATCATTAGTTGCAGCCCTAAACTGATTAATTGTTTAAGTCACCTTTTTAAAGCACAAACACCATCCATTGTCTGGCCCCTGCTTCTCCAATGTGAAGATCTTCTGCTTGTTTCTGTTGTATATCATTATAAACTGAATATCTTTTGGGTTTGGACTGTTGGTCTGACAAAACAAGCATTAAGAAGATGTCTGATTGGACTCTGGGAGCTTGTGACAGGCGTTTCTCACTATTTTCTGATGTTTTATAGACAAAATGAGCAATCGATTAATCGTAAAAAGTAATCGACTGAATCAGTAATGCAAACAACTGTTACCAAACGTGATGTTACCTCATTTCCTCTATTTCTTAACATTTAACTTTTACACTGGAGCTTTTAGTTGCTGCTCAGACAAAATGAAGGCATCACTTAGAGGTTTTATATACTAATATATTACATAATTTACATTAATAATCTAAAAAGAATACCTGGATGACCATTAAACTTCCACAGATTATCAATGTAATGTGTCACAAATGTATTAAATGTTATTACAACATAACACGCTGGATTATTGCAGTGATGGTGCTTTAGTTTAAGGGATTGACTCTGACTTCATCTCGGATGCAGTCCTTCGCATCCATGCAGCATCTCCTCGCGGACACGTAACATGGATGGAAAACGTGACAACCAACAAGTTCACTTCCTGTCCTCTGCCCAGCGGGCTAACACGCCGTTAACAGTCCCCTTTACTTCACATCAACACTGATGGAGCGCAGAACTGTTTGTTACCACAGGAGGGATTTTGGGTTTACGGAGCAGAACATCTCCGAAATGTCAGGTAGCTAGCTAGCTAGCTAACGTCAAATAATCCAATTTCCGATTAGCCGCGTTCAGCCAGGCGATAAACGCTCACCTCATGATGACGCGCTTCCCCTTGACGTCCACCTTGTCCAGGGTGAGTTTGTTAGACAGAGACATGTTGCTGGTTTTGCTGGGGCTTTCCTGCACCTTCCTTGCCGGGTCTCCTCCGCTTCCTTCGGCTGGTTAGCTACCGAGTGACAGCGGTGACCTTAGTGCGGCGGAGGAGCAGCGGCGGGGCGGAGCAGGGCACGCCCCCCTCACAGCTGATTGGCTACAGCGGGGATGAGAGGCGTCGCATTCGATTGGATCCGGGCGCTGTCTGTTCTCTGTCGTAAACAATTTGCTCTTCTAATGACGTCTTCAGCTCAACTTTATTGATGTGGCAATAAACCGAGTACTTTTACTCAAAAACTGCACTGAAATACAATTATGAGGTACTTTATTTGAGTATTTATATTTTCTGCTACTAAACTTCTACACTATGGAGGACCGAAACTGCAAAAAAAAAAAAGAGAGGATAATCCTTTATTNCTTCCACCACTGATAAACGGGAAAGACAGAAGTGGGTAAAATACTGAGAATTTTTGTGTCTTATTTTTGTTGTGTTTTTTGCTTTCTGGCCACAAGAGTTCCCCCCGAATGAAGGTGAATGTTTTAAGATGATTCAATTTACCCCATACTTCTATCATGACTTTGAACAATATCTTGTCAACCAGAAACCTGCAGACAGGCTTGAGGGATAGCTGTGGCAGATAACGGTAGCAACCGTATTCAGAGAATTCACACAGTTCAAAAAGAAGAAACAGTGATCAGTAGAATCACACTTAATTTATTTGGACAAAGTAACATGTTGGAATAAACACAGGCATTCACTGTCTGAGCACGCAGATATTCATTATTCATCTGTACAACCAGAAGGTTTATTAGGTGGGACGCAGGTCTGTCATGGCGGCTCTTCACTCCTCGGCCTCTCTCCACTCTTTGGGCATGACCTTCCCGACTGGTGACAGATTCCAGACGATGCCAGCCTGAGTCAGCACCTGCACAAAGACAGGAAACTAGTTTTTCAAGAGCAATGCCACATATTTTCACATAATTTAAGACTCTTAAAGACCTTTGTAATTGCAAAGACATTCAAAAACTAAAGAATCTACAGTATCTGAACCAAAGTCTACAACTGACAGACAGCAAATATAATAAATATAAATAAATATAATAATAACTGATAAGAAGTACCTAAAATGACAGAAACCATCTTTGGGAAAAATTTATTTGACGTGTACTTTGATTTTGTAGTTTGGCCCATGTCCCCCATCTGCTAATATGTAGGGGCTGGGTTTATGACCTATACAGGGGCCAGCCACCAGGGGGCGTTGGAGATGTTTTGGCTTCACTTCTGGGGAGCTGTCATGTCGTCCATTTTTATATACAGTCTATGGTTGTGACTGGAATCCCAGAACCCCCAACTTCTTTCTCCTCCACCACTAAAACCCTGGAGGTATGTGTAGCATCAATTTGTTTGTTCAGGTCATACTAACATACTTAACAGGACTACTTACGTATGACCACACAGCCGTGCAGAAGACTGCTCCACCGATCATCACGCCGGTGCCATACTTGGAGTGGAAGTCCTGGGGGACGGTGGATCCATGCCTCACCTGCCTCGCGGCCTGACCTGGATGACGACAAAACACATGGTCTTCATGGTAATGACGGGCATTTATGTATTGCACTATTACTAACTTTTATTCTTTATAACTTTGCTGTTGTTGGCATTTTGCAGTTCTTTTTATAGAGACTAATAACTAAGGCTTCTATGAAACAGAACAGTGTCATGGTTGACCTAATGTTTGACTAACTCAGAATATATTATTACTGTGCAATACAGTCCTGTGGAAACTAAAACTGGGACATACATGCAGTTACACAGCAATTCATAATGTGGACACAGGGTGGCCTTGTAGGACCCATTTTACACTGAGCCACCTAATGTAAACAAAACAAAGATGTTTCTGGACTGGATTAAAATATGATCTATTTGGGGGTGGCAGTATGTCAGTCCGTGGGGACTTGGCTTGGGAATCAAGTCCAGCACGGGCAAGTCAGTACGGAGTGTGGACTGGTAGCTGTGCCCTTGAGTAAGGCACCCA